>JASDQU010216096.1:0-11337 GCA_032191745.1 Picea mariana
TTAAACACAAGTTTTTTTTTTTTTAAACTAATTTAAACAATTAAAATTTTAAATCTAATAATACTTTAATTTATCCCTCTTTCTTTTAATTTTCTAATCTAAAATACTTTAAAATAATAATTAAATAAATAAATAAAATAAAAATAAACAAATCAATAAAATATATAAAGCAAAAACTAAAACAAAAATTAAAAAAATTATTAATTAGGTGAGGGCACGCATGAAGTCCACGTGCCCGCCCTGCTTCCTCCAGCACCTTCCATACCTAAACCTAACCCTACATTTTCCCGTCATTTTTTCTGTCCTTGGCTACACGGTCGGCCGCCATGGCCATTCCCTCTGCATCACCTTGGTGGTTCTCTCGTTGAACTAGTGCGCAATCATTTCTTTCGTGGTCTCCTCCCTCGTGGCTAGGCTTGGTTCTTGGTCGCATACTGCACAGCTTTGGTCCCCTCGTGGAATCTATCCTTGGAGCCTTTATTCACTGCTTAACTGTTTGTTGTTGTAGGTGCTTGGCTTTGCATATTTTTTTTTTGCCGTGTGCGCTGATTTTGGCTCATGGAATCCTCTGTGGCAGTTGGTGTGAGTGTTGTCGCTTGCCCTGTCTCTCGTCCTTGGGTGTTGGTTTGTGCATGTGGCTTCCATAGCTTAGAGGTAGAGCGTTTTCTTCGTAAGCAAGGTCCGTAGCCTGGTTTGTGTTTGTGGCTTCCATAGCTTAGAGGTATTCCGCGCATGTGTTGTGCACACTGTGCTTCCTTGTGACTTGGCGCTTGATTTTGGGTGTTGGGTTTGTATGTTTGATTGGTGTTATGGATGCGTAGTGCAAAGATAATGGTAAGCATAAACACAATTCACTTGTTTATATGCACTATCCTTTCGTTCCTTGCTTGGCACGTAGTGCAAAGATAATGGGCCCGTGGGCTCTTCCCTTGCTTAGTGCTTTGTGTGGGTGTTGGCGATGCCTTGAAACATGTTGTCGATTGCTTCTCAGTCACTGTGTTGTCGATTTAAATCCGGCCCTCGATCACATAATTAGAGATCGAGCTTGATGAATAGGCCCAATTTTTCTTTTTTTATTATTATTTAATGGTGTTTGGCTCCCTGGGTCTCTGGCGTTGGTCGATGGCTTGTATTTGTTTTTGTGCAGGTGCGTAGCGCACCTCGCCTTGCCCCCCTGGGCTGCTCCTCTGTGTGGCTCGCATGGTTTGAGCCTTGGTGCTGGTGCTTGCATTGATCTTGGTTCTTGCAAGCTTGGCAGTTGTGCTAGGCTTGTGTTGGTTACTGTGGCATGCTCGCTTGGGTGTTGGGTTATTTGTTGTGTGTTGGCTTTGCAGGCCGCGTTGTGCAGGTGGACGCATAGTGCAAATTGCTATGCTCCTTGTGGGCTCTCTCTCCTTGGTTGTGTGAGTGCCTACGCACTGTATTGCACTATAATATTTGCTTTGTGGGTTTCTCCCTTCGTATAGTGCTTGGTCTTGGGTGTTGGGATTTGGTGCTTAGATCAAAACTTGTGTTGTATTGAAGTGTTGCTAGTGGTAATGCTAACCTGTGTGTTGTATGATTGCAGGTGCGTGGCTGGGAGATTGTCCTTTGGGCACAACCAAAGAGTATGAATTGTGGGCTTCCTCGTGGCTTAGTGTGCCCTTGGTCTTGAGTGTTCCCTTATATGCAACTTGTTGTGTTGTCTCGGCACTCAAAACCCTCTTCATGGCTTCTAGGTTAAGTGTGTTGCATTCTGACCTCCCGCTTTCTTTCTGTGATATTGAAAGATGAAAAATTATTTTGATTTTGGACTTCATGCTCATAACCCATAACTTGACAATTGTATAAAATGCAGAGGATAGGGTTTAAGGTTTATCGCCCATCAAACTGAAAGCGCTCAATTTCGAGTTGTTGCTACTGTTGTTGTTTTATTGTATTGTTGTTTTATTGTAGGAAACACAGCAAGCAACTCGACCCAACAACGGGTCCATGAGAGCAAAATATAGAACTGATCATTGAATATTGAAAGAGGTAGAAAATGGCCCCAGATACCAATATGAGAAAGGATAGTAAGGGTCTTGATTCCATTGTGTAGGGATGATGGCCTATCGAGATGTCTGCAATATAGTTGGTTTTGTTTTGCATAGTCGTTAGGGCATTTTCCTCAAAATGATTTAGATAGATTTAATTTTTTTTTATTTATTTATTCTTTTACGTCTGGTTATTTGGCTATATATTCTTTCATTTTTAAGTTTTTCTGAACCTATTATTCTTTATTCCCTGTCCTTCTTACTTCTTACAGGAGGTCAAGACTTTTACAGCTGCGTAGGTGACTCGAATAAGTGAACAGAGACTTGACATTATGAGGGATTCACACTTCTCATTCTTTTATCTTTAGGGTTTTCTTAAGGTTTCAAGGTTACTTGTCTCTTAGGGTTCTTCAAGGTTAAATGACTTGTATATTGGGGAATTTTCTGCCCTACTATGGAACTCAATTCCATTCTAATTATAGGCCATTGTCATTTTAAGCCATTTTATTGTAACAGAAAAGAGAAGAATTTACCTCTACAGGGAATTATATTTCTAAGTTTTTATCCCAACTTAAGAGACTCTTTCTAGTTCATTAAATTGGATGATATATACTTTTTTTTTGAAATTTTACATTTTAGTTCTAGGTAGGCCTTTAAGGCTCCAGATTGTGAACTACTAGCTATGATACCATGTGTAAGGTCTCTATCCCCATAGAGCCTTATAAAACACAAGCTAAAATAATGATTAAAAACAAATTATATCCTGTACAATTTAATCATAACTTATAATCATTTATTATTCAGCATAAATTTGATTTATTAACAGCATGAAAATAAGCTTACGTAACAACCACATAACACCACATATTCATGAAAATACATAAATAAACATACCTCTGTCTGATGCTAAATCCCCGATCTCTGGTTGTCCTCTCTGCTGCTCTGCCCAAAACTGAATCTTCCTCCCTACCAGCTAGGAACAGAGTCTGTCCGGCTCCCTAGCTCCAGGATTCCGTGAGGATTCCTAGCCCTCGAGCCCAAAATTCCCAGCAACCTGGTGCACCCCTGTAACAGTTCACCCAAACTCCAAACCAGAAAATATCCTCAGCAGGAAATACAATCCCTGCTCTCAAATGCTCTCCTTTCCCCAAATTCCCAAAAGTCCCCTTTTCTGAATGCCTCTTCCCCTCATATCCTTCCCCATTCACCGCCTCCTCCTTCAACTAATGCCACCCACCTTATCCCTCCATTTACTACCTTATCCCTCCATTCAATACCCTATCCCCTGTCATACGTAAAGTTTTATAATAAAATAAATTAAAGTTATTAAGCCTTTAATTATTTACCCAAATCATTAAATGTGTTAAGTAATCAATAAATTAATTAATCAACATATATTAAACAATAAATAAATAATTTTATTAATAGTTAATCATTACTTAACTAATACACATTAGGACAGTTAATTATTTAATTAACTATTCTTGATAACCTTAAGCAACTATTTAACTAGGGTTGTTACAAATACCTTTTACAAAATCCCCTACTACACTTATACTAAAATATTTTAAAAAAATGGAAAAGTAATGAGATTAATAACACCACTTTTTTTTAATTTGGGAACACATTTCAATAATTTTTTCCTAAATTAAATGGTTTTGGGTCAGGAGTTATTGTTTCGAGATAATAATTCTCATATATGATTTTTCACTTTTGGAATATAATATTCATACTTTGAAATCCAATCTTATTTATTTAGAATCTTGTTTTTTACTTTTTAGAATCCAATTTTCCACTTTTACAATCCAATCTTCACAATTTTAAAATATAATTTCACAATTTGTAACACCAATGTTTAAATGGGGGATTAAACTTAAAATAAAACCAAATTTAATGAAATGTACCTTCAATAACATAAAGTTACACATCAAAAATATGCAAGACTAAGACTTTGCTTATGATACTCTTTGATGAGGTTATCTAAGACTAAATATTATAACCCATGATAAAACTTTGCTTATGATAACTGCAACTCATGTTAACATAGTTATGAAAGGGAAACAAAGGTTTGATAATGCTTAACCATGTGGAGTATATCAACTCATGGTGTCTTATCACCTCACAAATATCGAAGATTCATGTTTTACTTATAGTGGTAAATGAGATATTTTCGAAGCCATGGACAATGCCACCTCCATCTCCGTAGTATAGTCTCTCTCATGAATGAAGAATTAATTGATAAGATCCAAGTCCTCACACCAAAGATCATAGATAAACAAGTTTATTCTCCATCAATAAATGGATATCACGTGAACATTTTGGAAATGATAAATAGGTAAACATAACCAAAACGTGAAGGTGAGATCCCACTATAATCATATAATGTATGAACATAACAATGATTGAGAATACGTCATTATAATTGAGGAAGATTATCCTATATTGCAATGGTTGTGTACCTAATCAGAATGTAGGTAGTAACATTTTAATAAGTTCCTGTGTGCAAAAGTCTCATTTCCCAAATATGTGATCTCATTTTCCAAATATGTGATATAATCTTAGTGTTAGGGTTTATGTATATTATTGTTATAAGTATAGGTTTTTTTATAATATTATTTTAATATTTTAGATCAATATAAAAATTAATTTCAAGTTGTTATTCATGAAAATTTATCTTACTTTATTTATCTAGATTAATCAGAGCTATTTGACCCTTGGGTGTGACCCTTGGGTGTGAAGGTATCCTTATTATTATTGTTTATGTTTATGTTATTTTTAATATATGAAAATGTTATTTCATTTGGTTTTTAGGAATGCATTAAGAGGTACTAGAGACTTAGTTGAACATTGTTGGTGCTGTGCATTATATTTTTTAATAAAAAAATAAAAATAAAAATAAAAAAGAGAGGAGAAAATAGCAAGAAGTTATTATAAGTTTGTAACTATGAATGACTTTCAATAACACTTTCAAATATTTGCTAGAAAAATGAAAGTGTTGTTGCAACTATGGTTGGAAGGAAAAGTGCTCACTAATTATGCGGGTCTAGAACGTTCTTTCAACAATTATGATGGTTTTTCAAATAAGGAAGTGCCACATGTAGCCTATTATGAACATTCAGAGGATAGTGATGAAGTTCCCTTAGTATATTGGGATGAATATCTAATCCGAAATGATCTTTTAAAGACTTTGGTTAAGTATTTTGCATGAGTTGTGTTAGCACATGGGACTCACACTGTTACTACTAGGAGTGTAAGCCCAGTACCCATCAAAGTTCAAAATACAGATTTATAAAGTGATGGAAAATGAATGAGGAAAACTCAAAAGGTGATGTCACTCAAAGTTTTAATCTATCCAATACATACAAGAAAATGGGATTTTGAATAAATTTAGTCCAATTTTATATATCAAAATGAGCATATGGAAGACTTAAAAGAAGAGTAAATCATGCATATCATCTACAAAAGGTAGTGACACACATGTGAGAATGAAAATCTCAAAACAAGAACTCTTATAATCAAAGAAATAGAAATTTTGATAAGTTTGCAAATTTATCACAATTGATCATCAACTGAAATAAACCACAAGCTAGTCTACTAAAACATTCAATAGACTGTAGCTAGAATCGGAGTGGAAATGAGATGAAATAAAGATAGACTTATATTATCCAAAAAAATATCCCAAGTCTTGATACATACAACCAGAGAAAAACATTGTTGTCTAACAGTCTATAGTATGAGCCTCTGTACATTCATTCCAACCCTGCAATTGAGTTACAATGTCTATTTTATAGTCTAGGTTGTCATTGAAATATTTGCAATTCTAATAACCACTCATGCATAGGATTCCTATTCCTAAAGGTGGCATGACTACAACTGTTCAACATAAAATAACATAATGCTAAAATCTAGGCTAATGTTGGCAACATCCTTAACATCTTTATCATGGATGATGAAGTGTCCCTTTTGAGTGCATCTTCCTTTGGCAGGTGGCCTACCAGATCACAACTGATCCTTTAGACAACTGGCATGCATCCATCTAACCACCTGGTAGGTGTTCATTCCTTCGAAACTTCTAGAACAAGAGTTCACAACATAGTTCGCAACGCCTGTTTACAATTAAAACCAAAGCACCAATTTTTTTCTTTGCAGCCTTAGAATTTTAAACTAGAGTGCACATCTTATTCAATGAGGCATCTCCAGCTAAGGTCACAATAGTCACTTAAATGCCACAAAAAATATGCTTTCACGTAATTTTGTTGCTTTGCGCTGCAAACTAGTTGTGTACTCTATTTTGTGCCTTCTTTCATGCTTGATTGCTTTTGGAGTGTTCTAGAAACTGATGAAAGGCTAGAGAGGATGCCATGAACTCCCTGGTGATATAATTATTAAAAATATTTGTATACTTCAGGTATATGCAGTATAAGAAACCACCCAATGTATGCCAATAGAAACTACAAAAGCTCATTGTGCACTAGTGATGACCCTTTCAATTCCATCTCAACATGATCCATGTGAATTTCTGATCATATATCTCCCTTGTATTCTATTTATTCTTTTAAATAGAATATATTTTACTTGTTTTGTTGTCTTTAGAACTTGTTGTCGAAGTAATTTCATAGAGGCAAATCATTGTCGAGCGTCTAGGAAGCAAACGCAGGCATGCCAGATAACTTCCAAGTTGGTTATGGAAATATGGAAGGCTTGATATTTGTACACATGTTGTGATGGTAGCTCCTGTTGATGAGAAACAATGAAATTTCTCTCATTTTCATCAAAATTATAGTCTTGTAGAGATTCCATTGTAGTTACCGCACAATGCATCTGGAGCACCATCATTAGCTTTAAACACACTTGCAAGTCTGTCAATTGTCCTAGAATTTTCCAAATAACCACTCATATTACCATCACAAACGTTTCTTTGTAATTAACTCTGCAGATGTGCATATTTACTTGCACTCTTGATTTTTACTGCAACATCTTTTCTTGAAGGAGCCACCTCTTCCCTTTCGTCTACGTCTCTTAGGGAAACATCAACATCAAATTTATCTCATTTATCTCAAAAATAATCGTGTGTATGACTTGCAGCTGCTGACATTTTACTATGTCCATCCTTGTTAGATTTGCCTCCTCTTTGATTCAACCCCGAATTTCATCCAAGAGGTCGTTTTCTTGATTTCTTCACTCCTCCTCTGAAAGGTGGCAAATTATTCTCATTTTTATGTAATCCATGGCTATGTTTGCAAAATCCATAGTTGTTGGTTGTAAAACTATGCTTCTTGATGTTGAAATTACTAAGACAACTGAGAGGGGGGGTGAATCAGTTGTTATTGTGCTTAAACAATTTTAAGTCTATTAAACCATTCTTAATCTTTCTTCAAGTGATCATCAATATTATACAACATATGGACAACATAAATAATGAGCATTAGTCACACATAAGATATACACAGAGACAGATTTTCACGAGGAAACCCATAAAGGGAGAAAACCTCTTCTTCTTCGAAATGAAAGGCAGTCTTTTAAGTTTTGTACATCATCTATGTTTGAGCACCAACTCAAAGTGAGGCTACTACCTCTATTTTACAAGCTCCAACTTGTTGAGACAACCAACTCTCTGGTTTCTCTAGCACCGACTAGAAGGAAGCACCGACTAGAAGGAAGCACCAACTCCCCGAGTGTTCTAGCACCAACTGGATGGAAGCACCTACTTCCACTTATACAAGCACCAACTCTCTGGTTTCTCTAGCACCAACTAGAAGGAAGCACTAGATCCCTAAATATTCCAGCACCAACTGGATTTATACAAGCACCAACTTGTATACAGAAAACTCTGTGTTTTCCCGAGCACCACCCTTCCACCCTGTTTTCTAGCCATAACTAGATGGAAGCTACAACTCCCAATATTCAAGCACCAACTCGAATATCAGAGGACCACAATCCTACCTAGCACCACCCTAACTCCCTGATTATAAATAAATGATTGAATAACCAACAACACAGATAAATTGATTCTTACCACTTCTTCTCTGTTCTGTAAATCTGGTCTGCTTCTAACTGTTCTTCCATTCTTCTCTTCCTCTGTTTGTTCTGCAATTCTACTCTGCTTCAAGATGTTCTGCAATTCTTCTCTTTCTTCTGTCTATTCCTCATCTGTTACTCATCTTTGAGTTTTATCTCACACTCGCATACTGTCGGTCTCACACTGCGCATACTGTAATTTTCCCTTTCTTACAGTTCAACTCAGTTTTCATTCAGAACAACCAACCCTGCACAATTAGTGCATGTTTCTTTTATACTGTACAACCCCTTCCGTTAACCCTCAAACCCTAGAACAACGCTTCAGCAACTGAAACGCCAACCATCCAAGAACCATGATTCGGTTCTACTAACTGAATTGTAACTGATCAATTAATCGTGAAGAGCAACAGTAGCCCTTCGATCAGATTTCCAAGTATCCAACACCATTGGATTACAAGCACAGGGTCTTGCATTGATTTCGCCATTTCGCATTTCGGCATTCCAGCATTTCGGCATTCCTGTGGTGAAGAGTCTCGACACTCCAAGTCGCAATCCCTGAAATAGAGCTAGATCAACGGTCCACAAAACTTCATAATCTGATCCCTTCTTTTCTTAATCGAACGACTGATGAGATTTCAGTGTTTTGTCTTTCGGGTTTTCGAGACTCACAATAGTCCCTTTCGGCATTTCAGAGTTCGAGACTTCGTGATGGTGGATTTTCTTCTTGCTATGTAAAACCCTGAAATAGAAAGTTTCGGTGTGACGTAAACCTGCTGATGTCACACGTGGATTGACACGTGCCAAATAGATGCCATGTGTCACTCTGATTCGTGACTTACATGTTCCTGAAATGTTGAATCATCTTGACACTTGTCATTCCCTGATTGTGCCACGTGTCCTTAGCTGACGTGGTTTGCTGACGTGGTTTATTGATGTGTCTGTTTCGGGATTTCAAGGTTTGCTACTTCAAAGGTTAAATTTTCTTTGATCTTTGATTTCCCGGTCTACGAATCTCCGAAATGGAGTCTTTGTTGATTTGTTTGTTTCGGGATTTTGGGGTTAACTACTTCAAAGGTTAAAGTTCCTTTGATCTTTGATTTTCTGGTCTATGAAACTCTGAAATGGAGTCTTTGACATGCTCTGATATTTCGCATTTCGGGATTTCATCATTCTTTCCGTGAGTGTCCTTGACACCTCTAACTCCCGGTATCTGAAACTTCGATTTCCCAGTCTGTGAAACTCCGAAATGGAGTCTTTGACATGCTCTGATCTTTCGCATTTCGGGATTTCATCATTCTTGTTGTGAGTTGCTTCCTTGACTCTTGGAGTTTACGCTTCTGATCTTTCCATGCGATCATCATTGTGTTGTTGGTCTTGCCACTTTCTCTTGTTCGTCATCGTCAGGCTGAGCTTGCCATCAATGGCAAACAAATACTCTGCCTTCTGTCTGCCCGTAATAAATATGCCAACACTTGAGTAGCAATCAATTGCTTCAGCATACTTTTTTTTCTTGAAAAATTTATTACCCTGCTCTCTATAACATTTTGGATTAATCAAAGTCAACAAATCACAGAACAAAAGGCTCTCCTCCATAATTTCTAGGTTCCTTATTCACAAACCTAACTTCCTTAAAACCAACAAAAGAACAAAATATGTGAACTGCATCTCTGTGAGTGTGTTAGCAGGGAGGCCCTGACGACGAGAATGTTAGATGTCTCTGATGGAAAATCACCGTACCTCCTCCAAGGATACTTTAATGGTTATCCTTGAAACCAAACCCTCACATACTTCCAACTTTTCCAACCCACGAGCACTCATGAGTTCTTCCGTAGCACCTTCAACACTCGATCTGGGCACTTGGAGGATCTGTAAACATTCACGAAACCACTGATGGTGCTACCTGTGATCCCTGGTTGAAATCGACATTTGGATTCCCATCATTACATCCTATGCTCTCCCATTTCGATGGATTTCTTAAGACCTAGTTGTCCCAATGTTCTCCCACATCAATGCAAGTCGATTCTCCCTGTGAGCACAGATGGTGCTCAAGCATGGACATCTCGAACACCTGCAAATCTCGACAGTTGGAAAATTCATCGAACACCTGCAAATCTCGAGAGTTGGAACATTCATCAAACACCTTCTAGTTACTATGTCCATCGTGGAATGATATTAATGCTCTGGTTTCACAACTATTGTGTTGTTTTTTTTAATTATTTTCCCAGTGGGACATACCCCACATGGATCAAGTGTAAACGTTGTATGGTGTTTAAATACACCAATGTTCCCATAATTGTTCGACGCGTTGAGAAATATACCCCTCTTCCTCCATGGCTTAGCTTGGCACTTTTTCGCTAGGTCTTGTTGACTTCGTATGTAGACTTGGATCCCGGTGCTTGATAGACTTGATGAAATAATTAGAGATTGGGCCTGTAGCCCCAATATTTTTGGCCAAAATAATAAGCTCAAGAAACCAAATGGACTAAAGCCAAAAATAACCTTTTATTTCTTCACATGTAAAATGTTGCTCAAGTCCTTTTTTGTAATTATGAACCTTGATTTCAAATGAAAATGAGAAATTATTATGATTTTAAAACATAATAGTTGTTATAATTAGGCTTTGGAAATAAAAACAAATGCACACCCATTTGAATAAATTGAGGTCTTAGGAGGATAAAAGGTATTAACGAGGTGTGTTGCTTGAGCAGACTATGATAGGAACTCTCACATTTATAATGCAAACCAAGACAAAGATCACAAGATTTTGGAAAAAAACAACAATAAGAGTTCATCAAGAGTTGATGAAAGAATAGATTCTTTCATGCCATGTTTTTTTGGGAAATGTAAATAAACTGATTTCCCTATTTAGCTCATGAGAATTTAAGTTTTTATTTTAGAAATATTGTTTCTCTTCTTGACGCTAGTCAAAGCAGATAGACACTTTTGATATTCAAGATTAGGGTTAACCACCTCCATATAGTATCTTAATTTTAATTTGTCCTCTAATTGTTTATCACACCAAAGTTTCTCCTTAAATTTGTCTTTAATAGTGTTATTAATATCATCAGCAGTCTGCAAAACAACTTCTTCCTTTATTCCCTAATGATTTAGCCAAGACTTGTCATCATTATGCCTTCCCCTCTTGAGCTAGTGATTTTGGCTAGAGTCTGAAGAAATTTTGGGGAGCCTTGTGGCATCCATGTTGTTTATCTTATTCTTGTACATTAAGAACCTAATCTTATTTTGTTCTCTTAATGGGGGAAATACTTTCTTCTATTAGGAGGATATGATAAGGTGTATTTCCTTT
>JASDQU010216096.1:11437-22077 GCA_032191745.1 Picea mariana
TGATATTTCGCATTTTAGGATTTCATCATTCTTTTCGTGAGTGTCCTTGACACCTCTAACTCCCGGTATCTGAAACTCTGATTTCCTAGTCTTTGAAACTCCGAAATGGAGTCTTTGACATGCTCTGATCTTTCGCATTTCGGGATTTCATCATTCTTGTTGTGAGTTGTTTCCTTGACTCCTAGAGTTTACACTTATGTTCTTGCCATGCGATCATCGTTGTGTTGTTGGTCTTGCCACTTTCTCTTGTTCGTCATCGTCAGGCTGAGCTTGCCATCAATGACAAACAAATACTCTGCCTTCCATCTGCCCATAATAAATATGCCAACACTTGAGTAGCAATCAATTGCTTCAGCATACTTTTTTTTCTTGAAAAATTTATTACCCTGCTCTCTATAACATTTTGGATTAATCAAAGTCAACAAATCACAGAACAAAAGGCTCTCCTCCAGAATTTCTAGGTTCCTTATTCACAAACCTAACTTCCTTAAAACCAACAAAAGAACAAAATATGTGAACTGCATCTCTGTGAGTGTGTTAGCAGGGAGGCCCCGACGACGAGAATGTTAGATCTCTCTGATGGAAAATCATCGGACCTCCTCCAAGGATACTTTAATGGTTATCCTTGAAACCAAACCCTCACATACTTCCAACTTTTCCAACCCACGAGCACTCATGAGTTCTTCTTTAGCACCTTCAACACTTGATCTGGGCACTTGGAGGATCTGTAAACATTCACGAAACCACTGATGGTGCTACCTGTGATCCCTGTTTGAAATCGACATCTGGATTCCCATCATTACATCCTATGCTCTCCCATTTTGATGGATCTCTTAAGACCTGGTTGTCCCAATGTTCTCCCACATCAATGTAAGTCGATTCTCCCTGTGAGCGCAGATGGTGCTCAAGCATGGACATCTCGAACACCTACAAATCTCGACAGTTGGAACATTCATCGAACACCTGCAAATCTCGAGAGTTGGAACATTCATCGAACACCTTCTAGTTACTATGTCCATCGTGGAATGATATTAACGCTCTGGTTTCACAACTATTGTGTTGTTTTTTTTAATTATTTTCCTAGTGGGACATACCCCACATGGATCAAGTGTAAATGTTGTATGGTGTTTAAATACACCAATGTTCCCATAATTGTTCGACGCATTGAGAAATATACCCCTCTTCCTCCGTGGCTTAGCTTGGCACTTTTGCGCTAGGTCTTGTTGACTTCGTATGTAGACTTGGATCCCGATGCCTGATAGACTTGATGAAATAATTAGAGATTGGGCCTATAGGCCCAATATTTTTGGCCAAAATAATAAGCTCGAGAAACCAAATGGATTAAAAGCCAAAAATAACCTTTTATTTCTTCACATGTAAAATGTTGCTCAAGTCCTTTTTTGTAATTATGAACCTTGATTTCAAATGGAAATGAGAAATTATTATGATTTTAAAACATAATAGTTGTTATAATTAGGCTTTGGAAATAAAAACAAATGCACACCCATTTGAATAAATTGAGGTCTTAGGAGGATAAAAGGTATTAAGGAGGTGTGTTGCTTGAGCAGACTATGATAGGAACTCTCACATTTATAATGCAAATCAAGACAAAGATCACGAGATTTTGGAAAAAACCAACAATAAGAGCTCATCAAGAGTTGATGAAAGAATAGATTCTTTCATGCTATGTTTTTTTGGGAAGTGTAAATAAACTGATTTCCCTATTTAGCTCATGAGAATTTAAGGTTTTATTTTAGAAATATTGTTTCTCTTCTTGACGCTAGTCAAAGCAGATAGACACTTTTGATATTCAAGATTAGGGTTAACCACCTCCATATAGTATCTTAATTTTAATTTGTCCTCTAATTGTTCATCACACCAAAGTTTCTCCAAATTTGTCTTTAATAATGTTATTAATATCATCAGCAGTCTGCAAAACAACTTCTTCCTTTATTCCCTAATGATTTAGCCAAGACTTGGCATCATTATGCCTTCCCCTCTTGAGCTAGTGATTTTGGCTAGAGTCTAAAGAAATTTTGGGGAGCCTTGTGTCATCCATGTTGTTTATCTTATTCTTGTACATTAAGAACCTAATCTTATTTTGTGCTCTCAATGGGGGAAATACTTTCTTCTATTAGGAGGATATGATAAGGTGTATTTCCTTTAATTTTGAGATTATAAGTGATAAAATTCTTCTGGATTTGTTTTATATTTCTACAGTATTCTCGGGAGATATTGGCAAATTTTGCATTCCCAAACTTCACATCCATATAAGATAAAATGAGTGAAAAGAGTCTCAAACATGATATTTTTCTTATCCCATAGCCAAAGGTCCATTAATTTAAAATTATTTTCAAGCCCATAATAAGTGTTTCACCCTCCATTTATCCATTTCTCAATGTTGTAGTTCCAATTGAGCTAGTGATGAATATCAATTCCAATATTCTTGTATGAATTCACTTCCTCCAAGATATTATTTTCATATACGAAATTATCAGAGGTGATCTTTTGGTATTTAATTATCATAACCTTCATTTTGTCATTGTTCACAATCATTCTTGTACTAGAGTAGAAGTCTTTGAGGATTCTAAGTTGCTTACTAAGGTCATAGAGATTCCTTTCCATAAGAACAATATCATTAGCATAGCAAACACAGATGACGACTATACTAGCAATATTTGATCCAACACAACTTACAACTTCCAAACATTCTTCTAACTTTTGAATATATATACCAAAAAGAAATAAAAAATAAAAGAGAAAAAAATAAATTATCTATTATTAATAATATTCTAATTATATATATATATATATGATTAATAATTTATATTAATCTAAAAATAATAATATTTTTTAATTAAAAATATGTATTTATTTTAATGCCTAAAAAGAGATCTTCATTATTTTATAATTGACTAAACAAAACATTGCCATTTTGTATGTGTTTCATAAAGGAGAAGATAATTTTCGTTTAAAATTGGCATTTAAGTGGAGGTGGTGATAGCTTCCTTGTTTTCCATACCATGGGGGGCATCTCTTTTAAAAGTTGGGAGGACCAATTTAGTGGAATGTTTGTATGTGACCCACATATATATTATGTTACTTCATGTTGTTTAAGTTTACCATATTATATTACTTCATGTTGTTTAAGTTCACAATATTATATTATAATATTATATTATATGTTTATGCATGGTTTAAGTTTATGATAATTAAATTAATTTAAATATGTTGTTATTATTGTTTTTTCTTACATGTGTAGATGACTTGGAGATAGAGTGTATTTTTAAGATATTCTTTGTAACTTTGTTTTTTCAAACCTTGTCTAACTTGTGTGTCGTGTTTGGGGTGTGTAACTTGTGTGTCGTGTTTGGGGTGTGTAGTGGTAGCCGATAGAATTGACTTCGTTTCGTTTTTCCCAGTTGGATGGTAGCCATCAAAATCAACCTCCTCTATGAGGAGTACAAGCTTAGCCCACTTGTGGGTTAAGCTAGTGAAAAATATATTATTATTTAAAAAAAAAATCTTAATATTTATATTGAAACACTAATGCTTGAGGGAGGATTCATATTTTTTTTTAAGTATAATTAAACAATGTGTGTTTATAACAATTTATCATACAGATTAGTTATTATTAAAAAAAATTAAGTTTGGAATAAGTGGGTTTTTAAGTTAAGTCTAGTTCGATCTACATTTACTAGAATTTGTGTTGAAGGGATAGGTGTTTTTTACAACCAGTAGGTTATAATTAAAATACTTTTCCAACTAAAAATTATAATTAAAATACTTTTTCTTCTAAAAAAATTATAATTAAACATTTTTTTTAAATAATATTTAAAATATTTGAGAAAGTAAAAAATAAATATCCCCTTATATATATTGAGAAAGTAAAAAAATATATATTCCCTTTTATATATATTGAAAGTAAAAAAATATTCTTCTTTCGGAGAGAAGCATTTTACAATTTAAACTTTAATACATCTTGCATATTGTCCAAGGANTTAATTTAAATATGTTTTTTTTAAAGTTATTATTGTTTTTTCTTACATGTGTAGATGACTTGGAGATAGAGTGTATTTTTAAGATATTCTTTGTAACTTTGTTTTTTCAAACCTTGTCTAACTTGTGTGTCGTGTTTGGGTGTGTAGTGGTAGCAGATAGAATTGACTTTGTTTCGTGTTTCCCATTTGGATGGTAGCCACCAAAATCAACCTCCTCTATGAGGAGTACAAGCTTAGCCCACTTGTGGGTTAAGCTAGTGAAAAATATATTATTATTTAAAAAAAAAATCTTAATATTTATATTGAAACACTAATGCTTGAGGGAGGATTCATATTTTTAAGTATAATTAAACAATGTGTGTTTATAACAATTTATCATACAAATTAGTTATTATTAAAAAAAATTAAGTTTGGAATAGGTGGGTTTTTAAGTTAAGTCTAGTTCGATCTACATTTACTAGAATTTGTGTTGAAGGGATAGGTGTTTTTTACAACCAGTAGGTTATAATTAAAATACTTTTCCAACTAAAAATTATAATTAAAATACTTTTTCTTCTAAAAAATTATAATTAAACATTTTTTTTAAATAATATTTAAAATAATTGAGAAAGTAAAAAAATAAATATCCCCTTATATATATTGAGAAAGTAAAAAAATATATATTCCCTTTTATATATATATTGAAAGTAAAAAAATATATATTCCCTTTTATATATATATTGAAAGTAAAAAAATATTCTTCTTTCGGAGAGAAGCATTTTACAATTTAAACTTTAATACATCTTGCATATTGTCCAAGGATTTTGGGTAATAGCTTCAACTATGAGATTTGAACAATAATTTCAATTCAAAAAGTTTTAAAGGTGGAATA
Organism: Picea mariana; assembly: GCA_032191745.1. NCBI lineage: Eukaryota > Viridiplantae > Streptophyta > Pinopsida > Pinales > Pinaceae > Picea > Picea mariana. Next base: position 16,310 of record JASDQU010216096.1, read on the forward strand.
TTATAATGGTCCAAAAAAGTTACTAACATTTAATCGGAAATCTTATTTAAGTTTACTTTTTTTTTTCTTATGATCCTCAGATTCACAAGATAGTGTTTTGCCTCTAATAAAAAGTAATTTGCAGGAATATTGAAGTAAATTGAATACTTATTATTTATTTTATAAATGATAAAAAAAAATTAAATAAAAAAACATTCATAATAAATTTTTTTAAAGTGATTTTTCATGAGAGAAAAAGAAAAATGAGTTTCTTTTACTTAGATTTTATTTAGAGTGTTTAACAAGATTGTTTTAAATAGTGTACAAGTATAAATTCATCTTACTTATTACTTAGAGAGTTTTAATATCACTATTTTAAATAGTATAAATGTATAAATTCATTTTAACTTTTAATCAAATCCCTCTAAGGTACAAAACTATTTTAGATCTTAACTTTGGATCAAACTCTTCTAAGGTGAAAACCTATTTTAGATCTTAACTTTGGATCAAATTCCTTTAAGGTGCAAATCTATTTTAAACTGTAAAACTTGAGGAAATGCTTACACCTTCAAGGATTTGATCCCTCTCAAAGCATGATAGATGGAAAGTTAAGATTCTCAAAGCATAATAGATTCAAAGTTAATATAGATCTACGTTAATTATTAACAATTTATGTTAAAGTCCAAAACATGATTGATGTACTTTAAAGGATCAAAACAATGAATTTTTCATTTTCACAATGGAAGCTGTGAAATATTTTTAGAATTATGTTAAGATATTAATTCTTCGATCATTGTTTAAGTGATATTCTAGGTGGATATGATGATATATAGGTTAACGGGATGCCCAACTCTTAATTTGGTTTCCTTAGATCTAGTAGTTATATCTTCCATGCAAGTCGGGAAGATTCTTGTTGGTATGCTAGAGTTTTTATGTTGATGCATCTACATTCCATTGAAATACAAACATTATCATTCAATGCTTCAAATATTTGCAATATTTTGAGATAAACAAGGGTATTCATAATGAGATTTACAAAGCCTACCTTTGGTCCATGTAAAAGAGACATGTTGGATTCTAGATAATCACTTTCATTAAATCTCTATTAGTAATCTAGTGTATATATTCACTTTAGACATGGTTTCTTCAAGCTTTTTGGATACACTAGGCCACAATTGTCTTGCAATTTCAAAATTCCTTTAGCAAATATTAATATATGTTTCCCTAGGTTTCACATTAATATAGACCACCATATTCCAGAAAATCATTATTCCTATCATAGTTGTTCTTTAGAGTTTGAGACTTGAAAACACTTTGTATGTAAATTCTCCCCATACTATGGAATTGAAAAATGATTCTAGTATCTCTTTAAAAACTCACATAATTCATTCCATGTATCCATGAATTATTCCCATGCTTACCAAAAAATACTCCAAAATAACATCCAATAAACTCATTACTTCCTACATCCAACTTTCTCATAATCCTTTAACGAACAACTTGGCTTCTAAACTCATTACTTCCTTCATCCAACATTCACATAATCACAATATAGGAAAAGACCTTTGACCAACATCTTGGCTTACATATCAAATCTTTGAACCGTGGAAAACTCAAAGATGTCATTAACATCTTGTCTAGGTGAGGAATATCAATGAACTTAGGCCCATCACCTTTTACCATATTAAACGCTATTAATATTTGTTTTTCTACAATACTATTCTTTTTTTTTAAGACTTGGAAAAAAAGTTATGTTCCTCTTTTGATAGGGGATCTTTATTTGATTAGACTTTAGACTTTAATAATCTTAATCTTAATACGACATGGTTTTTTTATTTTCATCATATAAATCATGGAGTTGAGTTTACACTCCCTCCTTTGGTCTGTGATATGGGTCAATTCTTGTTTTTGGTGAAACTAAATTAGGTTATTATCAAACAGACATGTGACTTAAAATTCTCTTGCCTAAGAGGAGTATGGATTGTGAATCATGGAAATGTCGACTTCAATGAAGCTCAAGCCCATAATAAGTGCTTTACCCTCCATTTATCATTTTCTCAATGTTGTAGTTTCAATTGAGCTTGTGATGAATATTGATTCCAAGATACTTGTATGAAGTCACTTCCTCCAAGATACTATTTTCATATACTATCATAGGTGATATTTTGGGATTTAATTATCATAACCTTCATTTTGTCAATGTTCACAGTGATTCTTGTACTAGAGAAGAAGTCCTTGGAGATTCTAAGTTACTTACTGAAGTCATAACAATTCCTTGTCATAAGAACAATATCATAATATGATGACTATGCTAATAAGATTTGATCCAACACAACTTATAACTTCTAAACATTCTTCTAATTTTTAAATGTATATGCAAAAAAAAATAAAAAATAAAGGAAAAAAAAACAAATTATTTATTATTAATAATAATCTAATTATATATATAATATCAAAATTAATTATATATATATATATATATATATATATATATATATATATATATATAATTATAATTAATAATTTATACTAATCTAAAAATAACAATATTTTTTAATTAAAAATATGTATTTATTTTAATGCCTAAAAGGAGATCTTCATTATTTTATAATTGACTAAACAAAACATTTCCGTTTTGTATGTGTTTCATAAAAGAGAAGAAAATTTTCGTTTAAAATTGGCATTTAAGTGGAGGTGGTGATAACTTTCTTGTTTTCCATACCATGGGGGCCATCTCTTTTAGAAGTTGGGAGGACCAATTTAGTGGAATGTTTGTATGTGACCCACATATATTATGTTACTTCATGTTGTTTAAGTTTACAATATTATATTATATTTTTATGTTATGTATGGTTTAAGTTTACTATAGTAAAATTAATTTAAATATGTTTTTTAAAAGTTATTATTATGTTTTCTTATATGTGTAGATAATTTGGAGATAGAGTGTATTTTTAAGATATTTTTTGTAATGTTGTATGTTCAAACTTTGTATAATCCGTGTGTTGTGCTTGGGGTGTGTGTTGTGCTTGAGGTGTATAGTGTATCTAGAGGTTAGAATCTACTTAGTTTCAGGCACACTAATGCTCGAGGAAGGATTCAAAAAAATTTTAAAGTATAATTAAACAATATGTGTTTATAACCTTTTATCATACATATTAGTTATTATTAAAAAAATTATTTTTTGGAATATGTAGCTTTTTAAGTTAAGTATAGTTTGATCTACATTTACTACAATTTTTGTGGAAGGGATAAGTGTTTTTAAAAAAAGAAAATCCATTATAATTAAAATATTTTTTCTTTTAAAAATTAAAAATACTTTTTCTTCTAAAAATTATAATCAAAATACTTTTTGTTTTTTCCAAAAATTATAATAAAAATACTTTTACAATTTAATATGATGAAACTTTAATATACAAATTGTCCATTGTGTGTTTTGCCTCTAATAAAAAGTAATTTGAAGTCCAAATTTGGAATATTGAAGTGAATTCAATTTCTTGAAACTGACATATTTATATTCATAAAAAAAATATGCAAATATAAAAATGTTTATCATTTATTTATAAATGAAAAACAAGTTTTTAAATAACAAAACATTCACAATAATTTTTTTAAAGTGATTTTTCTTGAGAGAAAAAAAAAATGAACTTGTTTTACTTAGAGTGTCTAACATGAATACTTTAAATAATGTACAAGCATAAATCCATTTTACTTAGAGAGTTTTAACATCACTATTTTAAATAGTATATGTGCATAAATTCATTTTAACTTTTAATCAAATCCCTTCAAGTCCCTTCGAGGTATAAACTATTTTAGATCTTAATTTTGGATCAAACTCTCCAAAAGGAAAATTTATTTTAGATCCTAATTTTGGATCAAATGTCTTTAAGGTGTAAACTTATTTTAAATTATAAAACTTGAAGAAATGTTTACACTTTCAAGGATTTGATCCCTTTCAAGACATATAGATGGAAAGTTAAGATTCTCAAAGCATAATAGATGGAAAGTTAAGATTCTCAAAGCATAATAGATTCAAAGTTAATATGGATCTATGTTAATTATTAACAATTTATGTTAAATTCCAAAACATGATTGATGTACTTTAAAGGATCAAAATAATCAATTTTTCATTTTCACAATGGAAGTTGTGAAATATTTTTAGAATTATGTTAAGATATTAGTTTTTCAATAATTTTTTAAGTGATATTCTAGGCGGATATGATGATATATAGGTTAAGGGGATGCCTAACTCTTAATTTGGTTTCCTTCGATCTGTTAGTTATATCTTCCAAGAAAGTAGGAAAGTTTCTTGTTGGTATGATAAAGATTTTCTGGCACTGGCTTCCAACTCCCTCTGGTGCGTCTTGACAAAAGATGGAATTTGACACTCAGTTATAAAAGATAAATACCTCCCCCATTGTTCAGTTGGCCACATGGTTCAGGACTTCTACAAGAACAGTGAGATCGGCCTCATAGATATGGAGGAATATGATAAAATCGATGAATTGTATTACACATTGGATTTGCTAGAATCCAGGAGCCGGACACTTAGTTATCCTGGGCAAGGATTGTATCCTAGGAATGGAAAAATCCTCCTACTTATCTCCATAGTTGATCTCTTTCTTAAACACAAAGAACCTCATATATCTTTTACAAGCAAGGGGGAATCACAGACCTGGAATATTCGCTAACTGCTGGAAATCTAGTCTTGATATAGGACTACTACCAGAACTTGTTGTGGAATGGGAATCATTATGTTCGGCGCTTACTCAAACCAGTCTTCAACTACAAGAAAAGGAGGATCAGCTCATGTGGACAGGGGGTGACAACTCTGGTATCTTAACTGTAAAAAAATGTATACAGAACAATTTCATATACCCTCTGGAAAAAAAAATATAGGTGGCTGGAGGAAATATATGTGGTCTTGGAACATTGCTCATAAGATCAAACTTTTCACTTGGCTCACAATCAAAAATAAAATACTCACTTGGTATATCCTTCAAAGTAAAGGCTGGGTAGGACCCAATATTTGCCATCTATGCTACAGAGATGAAGAAACAATGAAACGGCTTTTTATAAAGTGTCCATTTACCATACAAGTTTGGGTAAGTATCCTCAATGAACAGAACCTAAATATTGTTTGGGATGGGCATACTTTATCTGATTTCTATGACTCTTGGAATAAAAAGGAACGAAATCATCAAAATCTCCCAACACTGGTATGTTGGTTCGTGTGGTTGGAAAGAAACAAAAAAAAAAATGATAATGGGAAGCTTGCTACAAACACAGTTTTTTATAAAACTCTAGGTATTCTCTCAAACTGGGTAGCCATCTATCTAAAAAAAGTGGTTTCCAAGAACAAATTTAAGAAAAATGTCATGATCCATACTCCAGAGGGTTGTCCTACAGGATGGTTTGATGGTGTTGTGCAGTCAAATGGCCTCCAGAGTGCAGCAGGGGGCTTGATAAGCTTATCATCAAATTCACTTATTAGATGGACCTTCAACTGTGGTCCTGGCACCAACACCAGGGATGAATTATTGGGTACTTGGGCGACTCTACATCTGTCATCTAGATTGAACATTGATGAACTTCAAATATATGGTGATTCCAGAATTGTTTTAGATTAGATGAACAACAAAGGAAAACTACAGGTCATCTCTCTTTTGGGCTGGTAGGATAGAATCAGAGAGCTACAACCTCTCTTTAGGAAGCTTAGTTTCACCCATATATACCGAGAGTACAACAAAAAAGAAGATTCAATTTCAAAAGTTTCTCTCCAAAAACCAGCT
>JASDQU010216098.1:0-18250 GCA_032191745.1 Picea mariana
CCTAACTAACCTCTTCTCAGTCAGAAACATTGGACAAGTAATGAGTCTGAAGAATGAGCTCTGTGACATGAAAATGAATGATGATGACATCATAACATCATACCTTATGAGAATCTCTCAGTTAAGAGATCAACTACAAGCTATTGAAGAAATCATTTCAGAGAAGGAAATGGTAAATATAGTACTCAATGGTCTTCCCAAGACATGGGATGCATTTTTCGCACGCATGAACACAAGAAAGGAGTATCCCACATTTTAATAAATTTGGACTTGCTGTGCACAAGAAGAATCAAGGATTAATGCAAAAGAGAAATCCCAAAAGAAATACAATGATCAAGCTTTCACAACAAAGTTCAAGAATTTCAGGAATAAGAAGAAGTTTGGCTCAAGGAAGAAACCAAATCAAGAAAAAAATATGTCAAAGATACAATGCTTCAATTGTCGAAAATATGGTCACTAGAGGAACCACTGTCCTAAGTTAAAGAAAAGGAAGGAAACATACGAAGCAACAGTTGTTGAAGAAAGGGAACCCTCAAAGAAAGTCAAGCAGGATAAAACAAACTTCTTCTTCTAAGTCAAAGTAACAATATTATTCAAAGCTCTTGTATATATCATGTTTACATAGTTCCTGTACATATCATCTATACCTATTTCTTAGAAGAAAATATGTTCAAGGGAAACAATACCTATGAAAGAATAAAAGGATAAGGATTGTTATTACGACGACTACAAGTCAAGCAATACACATGAAAAGATGAAGTGTGTTGACAATCTTTGGTAGCAATTCATGTGGAATCTATTATATAAGTAACAATTGCCAGATAAGCCAAAATTAGAATCAAACCTTAAGAGACCCAGAAGAAGTCAAAACAAAGGAAATTAGAAAAAAAATTGTGACACCTTGCATAAGGCAATAAGAATGTAGACGAAAGCGTGGACTATCTTAGATGGAGGGAGATTATTACATAATTCCAAAAGAGGAGCATGCATTCATGCATGAAGCAAAGATTAGGAGGGAGCTAATCCTAAAGTTCCCATTGGAAGTAGCAGCCATGAAAAACAACATGTGTTCAGTTTGAATTTAGAAGAAGTCTTCTTCGAAAAGAAGCCTTAAAGTATCCTTGGTTGTCCATTTACATCCATGATCCTATGATGAAAGGAAGAAGTTGGAATCTTTAGGGCATGGAATCTATATAAGACTCCATGAAACCAAGAGCTAAAGAGCTAAAGAGAAACATGAGGAATAACATGAAGATTCCAAGAAAGAAAGTAAAAGCCAGAACAACTAGTTATTATACCGAGAATCACAAAAGACTAACAGCTTGGTTTGAACTCACTTAGAAGCAATCAAACAGAAGAAATGGAAGTTATGATAAAGAATATTGTGAAAAAGACTTATGAATGGAAGCATTGCAAGATTCAGAGGTTCTTCCAGAAGGAGGGAGAAGACTATGATAACAACTTGTTGCAGATTTACCTCTTGTAGTATCCATGGATTGGAATTTACATGTAAAATATTGTTCTTCCCAATAAAGCAAGTGAGAAAGAAGCTTATACCAAAAAGAGACCCATGTATGCAGATATAACAAGACCTTGTATGGATTCAAACAACTTGATGCAGAGTATCTCATATACAACAGAAGCGTGGTGAAAACTTTCTATGACATAGATAGTGTATCAGAATAGTTACTCAGAAGTCTGGGATGATGGATTGCTAATCCATGGCAAACTCTCATGATGACAAAAGAAGTGCTACTTGGATATGTTTCAGTTTGAGCCTTGCCACGATGTCATGAGCTAGCAGGAAACAAAAGTGCTGAATTCGACCATGATATATTGTAATGATCATAGCTATACGAAGCCTTCAAAGAAAACCAATGTTCCATGACAGACCAAAGTACATTGAGATCAAGCATTACATTCTCCGTGATGAAGTCCAGAAAAGAGAAGTGGTTCTCCAATATATCTCCACAGATGAGCAGATAATAGATATTTTAGTAAAAGCTTATGTCCAAGATGAAAAAGTTTGCGTACTTAAGAAACAAGCCAGGGCTCGTGGAGACGACTTCCCTATTGAAAAAGGAAAAGATTACTCCCGGGTTGGGAGGAAGCACTGATGTGTTATTGATTTATGGACAGTCATTTTTCAGTTCAAAAAATGGTCTAGGATGAGCAGTTCTTTCCAGTTCGGAAAGTGATTTCAGATTTCTAACGGACATGCATTTTCCAGTTCGGAAAATGGTCCAGATCGGACAGTCATTTTCATAATGAAGATGGTTTGATAGATTGTTGATGTACCATAGACATCGATTCCCTTTGTGGCCAATGTGTGAGAATGGTCTAAGACAATCATTCTTCTTGGCAGTCACTCTGAGTAGTGGTCAAGTAGAATGGTCCTCCTCGCCGAGGCGTCATTCTTTCGAAGTTCACAGTTGCGAGCAGTTTCGAAGAATGGTTTGTTTTGGAGGTTGGTGCATGACAATCATTTCCATTAGGAAATGGTCCAGACATTGATTTCCTAGGGAAGACTCATTCTATCCAGGTTGCACTATTATTAGTAACGGAGGAATGGCCCAGTTAGGTGAATGTTCCAGGTTCAACAATCAAGGACATGCATTCCCTATGGTAGACTCATTCTCTCCAGGTTGCACTATGACTAGTGCCGAAGGAATGGCCCAGTTAGGTGAATGGTCCAGGCTCAGAAATTAGGGACAATTATTCTTCTATGCATGAGAAGAATAGTCCATATAGCCCATGGCTGATGTTTTACATTCTGAGGGCAGATGCTCTTCCAGATCTCACATATGTGAGTGGAAGAATGGCCCAAATGACTTAGTTTATATCATGATACTATTTTATGCAAGTTGATATTAGATGATATGATTGCTATGTAGATTGTATGTCTCTGGAAAGTAGATGTATGCTACTGTGGTGGATGTGTTCCACTGGTTGTGACTATGTGTCGTTGATTAAGTAGCCGCGTGCTACTTGGTGTGGTTGTGTACCACTGGATAGTAGTTGTGTACTACTATGGATAGAAACAATTGTGTTCTATTGAATGGCATTGTTTTGATTTCCATGTAGACTATCAGTAGTGTTGAAAATTATTATCAGCTAGATGGATAGTCAATGTGTTGATGGACATACATTCTCCAGACGAAAAATGGTCTAGGACATTTATTCTTCTAGGACGTATGTCTGGATTAGAAGAATAGTCCTTGTATCCCATGGCATGGCTTCCAACATCTATTGGAATAGTTATTTTTCTAGGACATATGACCGAATTAGAAGAATGGTTCTTGTATCACTTTGTGGAGTGAGTGATTTATTCAACATCATGCCCGATTACTCAGATAGAGTATGGCTTCGAGAGATGATGCAGTTGATGTTATCAGATAATACTGATAGTGATGATGGTGCTCATGATATAATCATGAGATAACCTATATAGCTATGATGATGTTATCGGTTGAATGGTATGTTTGTGCTCAAGACCATTTCCTTCAATACCTCCCTAGCTAGGAGGGTGTGTTGATATTATGGTAGTTGCGGGAGGTATTAACCTCCACGTGTAGCCCTGACAAGAATAAAATATTCCGGGAAGCAAGAAGAAACCCTAAAGCATTGGACATAACCCTAGAAGACAAGTCGGCTAAAGGAAATTATTTAATATTGATATTTTAGCCTCCAGAATGAGAAGTCGACCCAAACAGCTAAGGAGGAACAATATAAATATAGGTTTCCATAGCTCCTTTGGATACACACATCTCGCAAATTCAGAAATTTAGTTGTGTGCAATTCTGGAGAGTAGCTGCAACTGTAGCTACTGCAACTTGTATTTTCGGTTTCAGTCTTGGACTTTCTCTTGGTTATGGTTTGGACTTTCTACTTGGTATGCTAACTCTGGAGAGTGATACGCTACCTTGATTGGCTATTAGGCCTAGAGTTTTCTTCCAGAATTATTCTCTGTCAAGGTTAAGGTGCTCGGGGGTGGATTCATCCTATGGTTGGGTGACAATATTGCTATATTGTCTATGGTTAAACCAACACACCTATTATTTTCTAACAGTGCCATGGCTGGGTTGGATGGATGGCTACCTGGAGTGTCATGTGGTTATTTTCTTGGGTGAACTGGAGAGAAATTGGGTTGGGTGAGAGATCCAAGTGTCCAAGATTAGTTTCCTTCACCTTGGTGGCCTCATAGACTAGCTTGGGGGTGACATCCACAAAGGATTTCCTATGTTTGGGTGGAAAATTGCTTGCCAACTATTGGTTTCCTTGGACCAACTTGTTCAAAGATAAGTGTTCCATCTTTGCTATGAATTCTTGTTGATTTTTTTATTATTAAGCTAGTATGATGCTTATGTATGAACTTGGAAATTGAATTCATGGTTTAGAGGAAGTTGCATGCAAAGTCTCAACACAGTTATTGAGTAGGCATGTGTTACATATTTGAGTTTCCTTAGCGTTATTTGGTTTCAAATATATGTTATATATTCGAGTTTGATTATCGATGGTACAAATAATTCAAATTATTCATATATGATGGTGTTGTTGTTGACCAAATGCTATCGAAGGGTGGGCCCTCAAATAGTCTTTGATGTCTCTAAGGTGAGACTGCTATTCAAAACACACAACCTTGCATTGAGTATAGGTCTTGTTTAAGTTTGAAATTATATTTTGAATAGGTCAAACCCTCTTTGTTTTACTTCAAAAGTATTCTTTTGAAGTGGGGCCAATAGTCCTTAGTAAATTTTGAAGTGATACTTTGAGGTATGGTCGGGAGGTCATCTTGGATTTTGGCTTGATGGCTTATCAGGAAGATTTGAAAGGTGTTCTTTCGAATCAACTTGATGGCCTATCGAGAGTTTTTGGAAGGTGTTCTTTCGAATCGGATTGATGGCCTATCGAAAGCCTTTTGAAGATGTACTTTCAAATTGCCTTGATTTCCTATTGGGAGTTTTTGAAAAACTTTCTTTCAAATTGTCCCAATGTTTTATTGAGAGATTTTGAAAGATGTTCTTTTGAAAGTGATTGATGGGTTATTAGAAAGAGGCTTGTTGGCCTGTGTGTGTGTGTGCACGCCTCTTTTCAAAGGGTCGATCTTTTGTAGAGGCATGATGTCTTATCAGGTCAATCTTTCAAAAGTGTCTTGTAATGTTCCCAAGCAGTTCCTTGCTTGGAAACATAGGTTTTAGGATGATCTTTTTTGTTTATTGTTTGCTTGTTTTGTATATCTTCCTTCTAGGATTGCGCTATGAAGCTTATATGGAGTTTGCAGTGTACAAGAAGCAAGAATACAATAATAAACACATCCAATAAAAAGATACAAGAGATTCAATCACAATGGAAAAGCAACAACTTCATATTAGACCTTTATTTAAATAGTAGAAGATCCTAATACAATAAATATGCAGATCCGAGACAATATAGTTGAGATCTAGCAGCATAAATGATAATAACCCGCAAGCAAGTCCAAGAAGAGAAGATACAAGCCTCCAAAGGCTAAATATATGCATGAGATGAGTGGCAAGATGAGATCCTCGCCCTCTGAAGTGGAAACCCCTTAAACTAGTTGAGTTGCGCACTAGTTCCTGGCTATAGCATAGGGAGATTTCGTCCCCCTTCCTCCTTAAATCCAATACCAAACAAAACCCTTGAGAATAGTAGATCTGAGGTCTAGAAACACTGTAGATGAGTTCTCTTGCTGAAGAATGGTGTTTTTTCCCTCAAGATGAATAGATCCACTTCAGAAATTGTGCCCTTCACTAGGAGAAATCATGCCACACTCATCATAAATCATTTCCCAGATGAAACACACCAAAAGTAGGCCAAGAATGGTGCTATGGCCTCTACCAAGATATCTCAATAGAAAACCCCTTCAGATCTCCTTCTCCTTGGCCAAATCGAATTGAACTAGTTCCTCAAGTGTGCCCTCCTGCTGGAAACCCCCATTGATGTGAACTACCTTTCCATGAACCTATAAAATCCACCTGTGATTGAGATAGAATGGTGAGGGAGGAATATTGCACCTTCGTGACCAAGCTTGGACCAGATTGGGTGGGATCTTTCACCACCGAGTTGATCTCTAGGGTTTGTTCTCCCCAAAACCCTCAAAACGTCTTTGGCTCTAGAGCTCAAGATGAGAAAGTGAAAATGTCAAGAATGAGGAGTGAGGTGCCCTCCTTTTTCCTTTATACCCCTGTTCTAATTCTTAGTTGAGTTAGTTGACCAACTTCTAAGGTTAAATCCTTACTTTTCTTCATGTGGTCTTTTTTCCCACTTACTTTACTTTTTTCCCCAAAGTCACTTTTAAATTATTACATTGTGCTTAGGTGAATACTTTGGAGTCTCTTAGTCCCCATATCTCATGAGACTATAGTCTAGTGGGGACATCTAGACTACTAAGTCTATGTAATCCTCTCATCAAGAGGTGGGGGACATTACAGTCTCCCCTACTGGGATTTGCTTTCCCACAAGCAATTCTGATCCTGCTTTCTGAAGAACCTGTTCATTCTCCCAAGTAGCATCCTCAACATGCAAATCCTTCCACTTGATTGGGAATTCCTGATGCTCCTCTTCCTTAGCCTTTTCTCCCTCATTTCCAACATTGTTTCTGGTATCAATATCAATTTTCCCTCCTCATCCAATAGAGGTAGTTCCTCAATAAGAGTGATGTGCTGGCATAAGACCCTTTTCAAGCATGATATATGAAAAACATTATGTATTTTTATCTTGGAGGGTAACTCAAGCTCATATGCCACAACCCCTATCTTTCTTCTCACCTTGTAGGACCCAAAAAAATTAGGTTGAAGCTTTTCTATGCCACTCCTCTTTATAGAGGCTTGCATGTATGGTTGGAGTCTTAGGTATACAAGATCACCAACCTCAAAAGTGCGCTCCACCCTATGCTTATTTGCCTGAATATTTTGCTGATTTTGTGCCTTATGCAAATGGTCTTTGAGTTCTTTGAGTATATCCTGGCTCTTTTGGATCCAATCATGTACCATAGGTGCTATGTTGTCCCCAAATACAATCTTGAAAAAGGTGAGAGGATCATAACTGTACAAATCCCTGAAAGGAGACACACCAATACACATGTGGTAGGTGGTGTTGTGGAAATACTCACCTAGATGTAACCACTTAACCCATGCCTTTCATTGCCCCGATACATAATTCTGGAGATATCCTTCTACCCATTTGTTAACTATCTCTCTCTGACCATCTGTCTAAGGGTGATAATTGGTGTTGGGATTCAAGGCCGTACCTACCAACCTGAATAGCTCCTGCAAAAAGTATTGATGAACCTATTGTCCCTATCACTCACAATGGTTTTTGGCAACCCATGTAGCCTGAATATCTCTTTGAAGAATATTGTTGCAACCTGTGAAGCACTATAATCCGTGGCAATGACAAAGAAGTGAGCAAACTTAGTCAACCTGTCTATTACCACAAAGATGCAATCTTTGCCCTAAACTTTGGGCAACCCTGTGATGAATTCCATGGAGATACTCTCCCACTTGTGCTATGGAGTAGGGAGTGGCTGCAATAAACCTGTTGGATGAGTGTGCTCATCCTTGTTTTCCTGACATGTGTAACATTCCCTGATATGGCGCATTACATCATCTTTCATACCCCTCCATGTGAATCTCTCCCTAACTTGCCTGTATGTTTTGACAAAGCCTTGGTGCCCAGCCAATGGTGAGTCATGGCATGCCTTTATCACTCTCCCTTTGAATTCTGACTCGTGAACTAAGAAAATTCGGCCTTTGTAATATATGATGTCATCCATGATCCTGAAGTTCTCATCCTGTATCTTCCCATTCATCAACTCACATGCAAACCTGTTTTTTGAATACTCCACCATGAGGTGCGCCTTCTAGTCAACTGAAATATTTGTCATGGAATATACTGAAGGTATCCTGGATAAAACATCAACCACCACATTGTTTTTTCCTTTGACAAATTCAATATCAAAGTCATAAGCTTGGATTTTGCTAACCCATTTTTGTTTCCTTTCATTGAGGTCCTTTTGATCCAAAAATTATTTGAGGTTGTTGTGATCAGTCCTGACAACAAATTTCTCCCCAACCAAGTATTGTCTGAATTTTTCCAAGGCATGCATAATGGCCAACATCTCCTTGTCATAAATGGTGTATAGGAGCTCAGGTCCCCTCAATTTTCGGCTGTCATAAGCAATAGGGTGTCTATTTTGTATAAGAACTGCTCCAATGCCCTCACCTGAGGCATCACACTCCAAGATGAATGGTTGTGAGAAATCTGGCAAAGAAAGTATCGAGCAAGTGCTCATCACCTTCTTCATGTTGTCAAATGTTACATGTGCCTCTTGACTCCACCTGAATGTTCCCTTCCTGGTCAAATCTGTGAAAGGTGTGCAAAGTTGAGAGAATCCTTTGACAAACCTTCTGTAGTAACTACAAATGCCAAGGAATCCCTTCAACTCAGTAAGATTTTTGGGGGTTGTCCAATCAAGTATAGCCTATATTTTCTCTTGGTGTACTTGCACCCCTTTCTCTCCAATAATATGACCCAAGTAAAGGAACTCAGTCATCCCAAATTCACACTTTGACCCCTTAGCATACAAGGATTGTTCCTCCATGATGCTCAAAATCTGGTCTACACGTTTGAGATGATCCTCCCAAGTTTTTCTATATATCAACAAGTCATCAAAAAGGACTAGAAGAAACTTCCTCAACTGCTTGTTGAAGACATGATTCATGCATGACTGAAAAGTGGTTGGCGCATTAGTTAACCCAAAGGGCATAACCAAAAACTCATAATGGCCATAGTGACATTTGAAAGTTGTTTTAGGCATGTTTTGCTACCTCATTTTGATTTGGTGATACCTTGAGCGAAAATCTATTTTAGTGAAGTAGATAGCGCCATGTAGTTCATCCAAGAGTTCATCTATCCGGGGGATGGGGTATATGTTTTTAATGGTCTTCTTGTTCAAGGCCCTGTAATCAATGCATATGCGCACAGTTCCATCCTTTTTCTTTACCAAAACCACTGAAGATACAAAAGGACTAGAATTTGGCCTAATATGACCCATATCCAACAATTCTTTAATAGCCTTTTCAATTTTTTCCTTTTACCTCTTTGGATGCCTATAAGGAGTAGTGATAATTGGCTTTGCACCTTCCTCCAACTCTATAATATGAAAAACCCCCCTATCTGGTGGTGGCCCAGGTGGAATGAGTTCAAATACCTTGTTGTGACTATCAATGATTTTTTGTATGTCATGAGAGTAGTGAGGATTCCCCTCCTTATCTACTTGTACTGATATCAAAGATTTTGCTGCATATACAATATCCTCTCCCCTGAAGATGGCCTCCATGCGCTTAACTATAACCACCCTAGGCGCATTACCGACCATTCCCCTCAAGGTGACCCTTTTTCCATTCTCCCCACTGAATGCCATTTTCATAGTTTTGTAGTTTGTGGTGATGGGCCCCAATGTACTAAGCCATTGTACTCCCAATATGACATTGGTGTCAGGCAGGTCCATCACATAAAAATCTTGGGCTAAGTCATATATGTTCAAGGTGAGGTTCAAGCCTGGAATGTACCTGTCACAAGGCATAATATTGCCTCCTACTACCTCCACACGAAATCCTTCAAACTCATCTGTAGGAATATGTGTCCTTTTCACCAAGGCTGAATCAATGAAGTCATGTGAAGCTCCCCCATCAATAAGGACATAGACCTTTTGACCTTGAAGCACTCCCCTCATCCTAAAGGTATTGTATTTGGACACTCCAGTGATGGATGCAATGGTAATTTTCTTTTCTCCTGATGGGACGAAACCTGTCTCTTCTCCTCCTTCACTGTGCGCATTGTCAGGGCTGGGTTGATTTGATTCTATGTTTTGTATGTGGCCAATCTCCTCATCCTCTTCATTATCTGAGATCACCTCAATGTAGCGAACCTTGCCTTTGCCCATGCATTTGTGTCCTAGTTCCCAAGGTTCTTTGCAAGTGAAGAAAAATTGTTTCCTCCTTAACTCTCTCCTAGTAGCCTCATCCATCCTTCCCTTACCTCTATCCATTTCCCTTGGATCCTTGGTTTATTGGGGGTCTTGGAGTGAATTTGGCTTTAGCTGCTGACCCCATAAAGTCCCTAGTCCTCCATATGGCATCCTATAAGTTGGGGGGATTAAAAGCCTTAACCCAACCACGTAAGGACTCCAACAATCCTTCAGTGAAAAACATCAATATCCTAGCAGGTGATATGTCCGGTACCATCACGACTATCCTATGGAACTCCTCAATATAACTCTCTCGTGACCCTCTCTACTTGAGTTGTGTGATCTCCCTGAAGTATATTTCAAGATCTCCCTAATCAAATATGTCAATGAGCCTCTGGGTGAACTCTGGATATGATGAGATTTGATTGTGTCCCAAGGTGTTCATACCATGATACCACCAGTCATGTGCTTTCCATTCCAAATATATAGTGGCAAATTTTATATCATCAAGTTGCCTCATGGGGTTAAGCTGCAAATAAGCATCCAATTTTTGCACCCAAGCTTGCACAATAGATCTAGTTGACCCATCAAAGGTTGGTATCTCCATATTCCATGCCCTACACTCCAACTCATGACTTCTCCTCTAGTAGTTTCTAGGCCTACCCCTGTATTTGATGCCACAAAACTGATCCAATGTAACCTGTCTCCTGAACCCTGCACTCAAGGCTGCATACTCCCTAGCATACTCCTCAAAGTTGTCTTCAACTTCTGGAAGGAAGTTGTCCTGGTTGTCCTGTGGTTGAGCTTCCAATAAAGATGGCATGTATGGTCTAGGAGTAGCTCTACTGTGTGTTGGAATCTTGGAGGGTGCCCCTCCAAAGCTCTGTCCCTCTGTATGGTAGTGAGGATCCTGCTCATGATGATGTTTAGTCCCCCCTTGAGAACCACTAGCTTCCCTATTCACATTATTATTTGGGCCATCCCCTCCATGATTCATTTGCATAAGGAGAAGCACAATCTTCTCCTGGCTAGCATTCAATCTCTCCAGGTTCTCTCTCATCTCAACCTGTCCCCTGCGCATTGTCTCCTAAGTCTCTTGTAGATGGTGTTGAAGGGTGAACTGTGTGTTGTCTATGGAGCTCTTCAACTCCTTTGCTATCCTTGCTAAAACCTGTGGCTCACAGTCATCACCTGACCCTTCCATTTCCTCCTCTAGTTCACCTGTTTGTCTCTTGTGCCTTCCCATATTGATACCATTGAACTTCTGCATGCGCTAATCCCCACAAGTTGGGAGGATTTAACGCTCTGATACTACAATAATGTTCCCAAGCCGTTCCTTTCTTGGAAACTTAGGTTTTAGGCTGAGTTTTTTTGTTTATTGTTTGTTTGTTTTGCAAATTTGCCTTCTAGGCTTACACTATGAAGCTTATATGGAATTTGCAGTGATAAACACATCCAATAATAAGATACAAGAGATTCAATCACAATGGAAAAGCAACAACTTCAGATCTGACCTTTATTTAAATAGTAGAATATCCTGATACAATAGATCTGCAGATCTGGGACAATATAGCTGAGATCTAACAACAAAAATGATAATAATGCTCAAGCAAGTCCAAGAAGAGAATATACAATCCTCCAAAGGCCAAATAGCTACAAGAGATGAGTGACAAGATGAGATCCTTTCCCTCTAAAGTGGAAATCCCTCAAATTGGCTGAGTTTCACACTAGTTCCGCGTTGTAGCTTAGGGAGATTTCGGCCCCCTTCCTCCTTAGCTCCAATACCAACCAAAACCCTTGAGAATAGTAGATCTGAGGTCTAGAAACACTGTAGATGAGTTCCCTTGCTGAAGAATGGTTCTTTTTCCCTCAAGATGAATAGATCCACTTCAGAAATTGCACACTTCACTAGGAGAAATAGTGCCACACTCATCATAAATCATTTCCAACCAAAACACACCAAAAGTAGGCCAAGAATGGCACTATGGCCTCTACCAAGCTATCTCAATAGCAAACTCCTTCATATCTGCTTCTCCTTGGCCAAATCAAATGGAACTAGTTCCTCAAGTGTGCCCTCCTGCTGGAAACCCCCACTGATGCGCACTACCTTTCTCTGAACATGTAGAATCCACTTGTGACTGAGATAGAATGGTGATGGAGGAATCTTTCACCTCTGTGACCAAGCTTGGACTAGGTTGGGTGGGATCTTTCACCACCGAGTTGATTTCTAGGGTTTGTTCTCCCCAAAACCCTCAAAACATCTTTGGCTCTAGAGCTCAAGATGCAAAAGTGAAAATGTCAAGAATGAGGGGTGAGGCGCCCTTCTTTTTCCTTTATACCCCTATTCTAATTCTCAGTTGATTTAGTTGACCATCTTCTAAGGTTAACTCCTTAATTTTCTTCATGTGGTCCTTTTTCCCACTTACTTTACCTTTTTCCCCAAAGTCACTTTTAAATTATAACATTGTGCTTAGGTGAATACTTTGGAATCTCTTAGTCCCCATATCTCATGAGACTATAGTCTAGTGGGGACATCTAGACTACTAAGTCTTTGTAATCCTCTCATCAAGAGGTGGGGGACATTACATGTCCAATGACATTTTGAATATGCCTTTGGCCTATCAAGACGACCTTTCAAAAATGGATGATGACATCTTTCAAAAGTGCCTAATGTCATCTTTCAAAGAGGTCTAATGGCATATTGGGAGGATGTTTAAAAAATGGTCGATGGAAATTTTCAGAAGGGCTCAATGGCTTTGGTTCACCATCGAGGCAGGTCATTCGAATATGGTCCTATGTGTTGTGTTCAAAATAGGGCCATTGACATGATGGTTGCATCTTTCAAACTAGCCCGATGGAGATAAAAAAGGTGTTCTATGTGTTCTACAACCCACACAACAAGGATTCGTTCAAATGTAAGGAATAAATAAACCCTTGAAGGATTAAGTTTGATGGAATAGATGAAAAAGTGCCCCACTCCCTCAATAAGGCTACAGAGAGGGGGATGGGTATGGTATGTTGATTATATGTGGAAAGTATGATATCAACTTTCCTTCCTAATTGAGTACCATGCTAATCATTATTATGTTTGCATCATAATCAACTTGGAATGCTTTACCAAACTCTAGTATTGCCAACACGGGTTCTTCAATTATTGTCTTCTTTAGTTGCATAAAATTGTGTTGCACTATTGCGCTTCATTGGAATCATCGTGCTTTCATACATTCTATGAATGACATGCATATTCAATCGAATCCCCTAATTAACATTATTTAAAAATTAACAAGGCCATTAAAACTCCTCACCTTCAGCCATTAAAACTCCTCACCTTCATGATATTTCATGGTGCGAATTAGTCCGAAATCATGGATTTTCTCAGAATTCATATATGAATCTTTGTTGGACACAGTGAAATAGGGTACACCATAGTATTTCCTTGAACAACTCACATTTATTTAAGTTAATGTACAATTGATCATTCCATAAGACTTTAAACACCAACTTTAAATTTTACAATTGTTTCTCTTTACTCTCACTGAAGTTCAAAATATCATTCAAGTAAACAACTACACATTTACCAATCTAGTCTTATACTCATACCTCTCTTTGATTTGAATATGATGATATCTACTCTTAAAGTCTCTTCAAAAAGTATTTGGTACCACTCAAATTTTCTATCAAATTATCCATCCTTGGTTATGGGAATTTTTACATGATTGTGATCTTATTTAGTACCCAAGAGTCTATACTTGGTCATGGATGAATGACTTTGAAATCTTTTTACTATCAAGCATTCAAGCATTCTTTTTTCTTGGGAAAAAATGTCTCTTTTTATTAGTATAATAAAAGGTGTATATTCTGAATGTGCTTGTAAAACATTCTGTTACACTTATGTATATCGAAAACATATTTTCTATATTCATGATATGCATGGACAAGAGCCATCCTCCATATGTATTCAAAAACCCTATTGTTGTTCATTATAAAGATATGTTAAAAAACAAAATAAGCTTTACGAGCATCATTTTACCTACCTCACTCAAACCATTACAAAAAATGATCCCAACAAGATATCTCATGTTCTCATCATCTGATAACCATCATTGAAACCTACACCTAATAATAGATTTTATGTGAAAATTTTAAACATCAAACTTTCAGGGATTGGATTTTCCTCGGCATATCTTTTTGTAGGTTTGTATTAATATAATATAAATCTCATATAATCCACAAGACACAAAGTTCTTTATTAACTTTTTATTTCCCTATATGCATTAATATGACTATATAAATGTGATATGTAATATTTGAAATAAAACTCCATGCAAATAAAGATACACAGTCTTACATAAAACTTAGAAATACTAGATATTGGGTGCTAAGCATAATTTTCATAATCATTGAAGATGGGTCATAGATAAATTACTTTAAACATTTTGAGTTGTAATGCATTTGATTTCCTAGTCCATAACCATAACTTTTAGTAATTTTTTCACAATGGTTATGTTTTATATTAGAAAAAAGCTACACTTAGTTGAATAGTTATATAATACAAAATATAGGTTTAGATGACCTGGGCTAGTGGTAAAAAAACATGACTATTTACCTAAAGAGTACCTAATCTTATAGTTTCTATTCCATCTTCTTAATATGTGGTAGGTTAACTACTTTGCATACTAGTTGAGAGAAAAAAGTTCAAAAAAACATTTAAAAATATGCAGAAATATATAGAAACCCAGTACATGAAGGATCGTTTCAAGTATATCCTCTTGTGGTCCACTTAATCTTCACCTATGTGTTTCTCATTCCCAAGCTTATTGATAGAGTGTGCCTTTATTTCCCCATGTTCCAACTTCGAGACATGAGGGTTCCACATGCCCTTTCTACTATTCGAGCTTGATGAGTGACAACTGAGAGATGGTTTCTAAGAGATGCTTGAATGCACATGGGGAGGGTAAATGACTTCAAAATGAATTCCCACGGGGAGGGGAAATGTCTTTAAAAGGAATTCCCATGGGGAGGGGAAATGTCCTTAAAAGGAAATCCCATGGGGAGGGGAAATGACTTCAAAAGTAATGCCCAAATTAGTGACAATTCTCCTATAATTTGTTCTAGAGATGTTACCTAGACATTGAGTTCTTCATGGTTGCTTCAATGGATTTTCATGAATGCATCTACATCCATTTTCCATTCAAGAGTTTATAGGATGTGCTTAGTAGAGTCCACTACGCACATGTGAAGATTTTCCAGGTCTTATCAAGCTGCCAACTAGGTCTTTCTTTGACCTCAAGTTGGCTCTAAGTTTCAACTGTCTAACAAAGGTTTGTTGTTGTTTTAGGACAACAAATTGTTCAGTAACTTCTTTCTAATTTGATACGGTTACATTCTCAATTTTAGGTGTTCTAGCATGTAGTTTTAGTCACCAAGAGTTAGCACATGCATACCAAAATAAATGTAACACACCTAGAGATCTTTACAGCTGAAAATAAGTAGATCTAAAAGACTAACACACATAAATTTGTACACGGGTATTTTTGGTCAACATGACCCTGGATAAAACCCCCCGGGGAAAACTAGTTTGGAATATATGTCTATGTATGAGGAAAATAGATGGTGGAATACAACAAGTACAAAATATAGATGAATCTGTAACAATAGCAGCTTGATCCAAGCTGAAATACAAGTACAAAAGAAGGAAGAGTGCCCTAGGATGGTGCGCCCCTCAGAAATGTTGCCAAGACCACTGAAATGATGTCAAATGCCAACTGGAAGCTTTGATCTAGAAACCCCTCCACAATACTCTGATACTGATGAGTAGCCTCCATATGAAACATACCTCACTGCAATCTGACAACTCTAAGTGCTCCCCACTGATGATGCGCCCTCCTCCTCAAGTGCGCCCTCCTCAGAATTGGAAGCTCCCCACTAAATAAACTGGGCACTAAGCCTGGAAACTCTCTCCATGCAAGGAGATGCCCAAGATATCCTCTCCCGATGCCTAAAACCTCATCCTCTTTCTCTCTCGCAAACTCAAGGAGTGAAAAAATGAGTGAATGACCTCTCCTTGGCCTCTTGTGCCCTCCTTTAGGATGCATAAGGATACTTAAGATATGGACCGTTGAGATCATCCCATCTCAAGTCTAATCAATGGTTGAGATCACTCAAAAAGAATCTCATCCAACAACCCACTTTACTTAAGTTTCCATAGTTTTCACTTTATGTCTATTAATTCACCCACTTTGTGAATTAATTGTCACTTTAGGCTAAAATGACCAAATTTCACTTTTGACTTAAATCTCTTAAGTCAAAGTGAAATTAGACACAAAGTACATAGTACAAGGTATAAAGTACTTCCTTCGCGTGTTTAGAAGCTCACAAACACAAGGGGACCACTTTCCGAGGTACCCAAATCTCAACAACATGTCCCATGTGGCATTATATTTCTATATTGAACCAAAGAACTCATCCTTCCACATATTCCATCTATCCCTCCAATTTATTATACTACATTAGGCTTTTGTAATATCTTGATTGCACCTCTTCAAACCCCTCTATAGATCCTCGAGCTCACAGAGCGCACAACAACCACTTTGGTAGTGGCAGTTCACCATCATCTAAATTGATAAAACTAGAACCAGATATAAAACTACACCTAGAATCAGAGCTAGAACCAGATATAGTAACTAGACATAATCAAAAACCATGGTTACCAGAACCATGTGCAAAGGGATGCTCAAATTTCCATCAGGAATTCTAAAGCCTCTAGGCATAACTTAGAACAATGCATACCCATTTAAAATGAGATCGATTCCCATTTAACCCAAAGTTGGACAACAAATATTGTGCTCCAAAAATAGACCAGGGGAAATGCCTTTCCAAACAATCGAGCTTATATGGGGGCCTTGATTTATAGAAAGGTTTATAAATATTCCCAATACTAGGTTCCAATTGAACCCACATTTCCCCCCATGTTGCAACCACTGTACCCTTCAATATCTCTCGCTTTGGATTGATGAGGGAGTCATTAAGGTATGAGCATGGATGGTATAATTCTCTACTCATAGATTGTGCATATGCATGCATTAATTCCGGATGTGTTTTCCATAAAAACTATACATGTAATCAAAGAAAATTTCAGGGGCTAAGTTTTTTCCTTGGGCCAATTTTCCATGTTTTTTTTTTCTAAAAAATGATTCACCAATTTCCATTTTTTTTTTTCTAAAAATGATTCACCTAAATACTATAGAATGAAACTATCTTACTTGAAAAAACACCCAAAGTTTCTAGAATCTATATAAAGTCCTAATAAATTTGAATATTTTTATCAAAATATCACCAAACATTTTATAGTTGACATTTTAAGAATTATTAAGATTTTCCAAGGTTTCTACACTTCAAGATATGTATGGATCCTTAAAATTCGCCCTACACGTCATGGGAGGGGGGGAGTATATCATCCTTGCATTTACCCAACAACACCCCTAATGTACCCTTAGATAACTTAAAGGTTAGAATGGTGAGGGAGGCATTAAGGTATCCCCCATTTATACAACACCACCCTTCATGTACCCTTCAATAACTCCCATGTTAGAATGGCGAGGTAAGCTTGATGGTATGAGCGTTGGTGTATAACTATCCATCTCATCGATTTTGCATACTAAGGCATGTGTTTCCTTCCATTTATGCATTTTTATATCTTCCATCAAACATTATATGATAATAGCAATCTTCTTGTTACTTTGATCATCCCAAATATAGATAGATAAGCTCTAGTAGTATTGCATCCAATTATATCTATAACTTCATTGGATTATCCATATATGATATATCTTAATAAATTGTTGTTCTTAAGATTTTGACAGATTAGGGGTTTTCATATATTCATCACAATTTATGGTCTATTTATCTTTTTCTAACTAAGACAATATTATTTTTGCATGCTTGAACCTTAAAGATATACTTGGAGTAATATAAATAAATCTAATTGAGGAAGTAGTTCCTTGGACTATTTTTTCCAAATTTAATGGAATATATTAAATATTTAAAAAAACTTAATGTTAATGAAGTCCTTGTAATAAAATTTTCCAAATTTATTAAAATGTGTTAATGAATCCAATAGTTAAACTAAAATGCCATGTAGCTGACTTTCCATAAAAAGTGAAAGGAAATTGGTAATACACCACAACTTCATGTTTGACATTAAGAAATCTGATATCCTACATGGATTTTCTTAATGTAATCTTCCAACAAATTGGCTTGATA
>JASDQU010216100.1:0-18250 GCA_032191745.1 Picea mariana
TACCACATTCACCCAAGCTCAATAGCAAAGATTTAAATTTAGTAAAAAAATCTTGTATATTATCAAAACTTTTAGGGTCTAAGGTATTCAACTCTACCTCAAGCATATGACCTCGCATCTCATCCTGCTTTCCAAAGAGTCCTTCCAAGGTGGTCCAGATCTCGTTTGGAGTCTTTCATGCAGCAACATGAAACCATAAATCAATGGAGATTAACTCAAGAAGTAGTCCTGTGGCCTCATCCTTACTGTTTGCCCATCTCATCTTCTCAATCACTGATGTAGGTTCTGCTTCTGTCGCTATCATCAAATTATACAATCCTTTCCTTCTGAGTTGGAATTTTGCCTTGGGCTTCCAATCAAAATAATTGTATGGTGTGAGGAATCACGATTACCACCACGCTTGACTATATAATAGTTGTCATTTCCATCTCTCCCACTGTTTCTAAGAACCCCTAAAAATTT
The DNA here is from genome assembly GCA_032191745.1 of Picea mariana. Lineage (NCBI taxonomy): Eukaryota > Viridiplantae > Streptophyta > Pinopsida > Pinales > Pinaceae > Picea > Picea mariana. The sequence goes on from JASDQU010216100.1 coordinate 463, forward strand.
ACTCTCAATATGCAAGTGAAAAATTAAGAAATCACAGTAGAAAGGGCACTTTAAGGGAAAATTTGTATCAGTTTCAGGAGACGATCTTCCAACTTACGTTCTGAACAAACGGTGAGGAATCTCGCCAAACAGTTGAAAATCCACTTGCAGAATGGGTCGATTTACTTCTCACGCGGGCCATTTCCTCAAAAACTTAATATTTTGGGAGCAATGAATGTAGAAAGGTACGACCACAGATTCGTATCAGTTTCAGGAGGCTATCTTGCAGCTTACTTTCTAAGCAAACGATTAAAAACCCACTTGCAGAATGGGTCTATTTACTTCTCAAACGGATCGTTTCCTCAAAACATTAATACGTTTGGAGAAATAACTGCTGAAAAGTACGACCACAGATTCATATCAGTTTCAGGAGGCTATCTTGCGGCTTACTTTTTGAGCAAACGGTGAGGAATCTCGCAAAACGGTTGAAAACCCACTTGCAGAATGGGTCGATTTACTTCCCACGCGGGCTGTTTACTCAAAAACATAATATTTTTGGAGAAATCATTGCTGAAAGATACGACCACGAATTTAGCTCGCCGAAACTCCGATTTTCCTTATTCCTTGGCTTGTCTGGCTTGCTCCAAGCAGCATAGCTCTGATACCATGTCAGTGTTTCATGGAAACCTGCACAGGAGATCTAGCTAAAGCATGCACAAACAAAGCAATGAGTGAGTGATCTTCACTCATATAAACAATGACATCCTATAATTAGGAATGCATGCATAATAGTGATGGTCTAAAATTAGAAAGTCTAAAATAGAACTAGTCAGTTAACTCCTATTGAACTAGTGTTACTCCCACTGAACTAGTGTGTCGAAAATAGAAATTTCTCCAACAAATATTCTGTCATACACTTAGCAACCTAGAGATAATTGTCTTGCATGAACTTTGAAATGTCTAAAACCCACATTCAAAAATTACCATAAGCAGAAATAACATAGCTAACTAATTATGCAACGGAATAAACACAATGAATTGCATTCATCCAACGATCAATAACTCAGAAATTTAGGCAAATGCCAGGGAAAACCCCAATGTGGGGAAACCCAATGTGTGTGTGTGAGAGAGAGAGAGAGAGAGATTCTATTATCCAGCTTCAGGAAAGTACATATCAGCAGCAATAACACATTTCCAGCCAAGAGAAAAACCACTTACAGCACAAAAATTGTCCCACCACAATCTCCCTTGAAATTCATGCCACAATTCGTACAGTTGTACAGATTTGCTGAAATTGGCACCTCGAAATTTGTGCCCGAAAACAAGTTGTTGTACCCTCTTCCTGTACAGTTGACCTCCTTCAAAAAACTATGAAAAAACTGCCTCGAAAAATGTGCCTTCTCTTGCCTTGATTTATGTGGGTACAGTACGGCTTGTCCCAGCAAAACACAGCAGCACTCAAAACAGAAATGCCTTCCTTGGGATTTGTTCCCTATCTCTCTTGGGAAACGTGCCCTCCTTGCTTCCCTCTTTCCTCTTTGAAGCTTACTCAGAAAATCTCTCAAGCTCCTTCTTTCAATATGTCTTGCACACTACCCAATACATTCTTTTATAAAATCTGAAAATGACATTTTCCCTCCAAAGTGTCTTTTCACCTTCCCCAACCCTAAATCCAAAGGCCAAGATCTAATCATGTCTTTACAAGATCAAGGGCCATGATTCACTCCCTCCAAAATAAATCACTTAAAATATTAAAGTACATTTCACTTTATTACATAAGCGCCCTTTATGAAATAAAGTCACGTTAATATTAGAAGGTACACTTTATTAAAAAGTCACTTTAATAAAAGAACCACTTTACAACCTTATAAAAAACCCATTACAAAGTTAAGTGCTTAGTAGTGTCAACATAAGGTAACATCTGCATACAAGCCAAAACATGTGGAGTACCTCCCGAACTAAAAAGCTAACACTCCCTCTTAGCGAGAGATGTACTCGCTGCCATCTCCATCATCTGGTCCCATCACACTGTGCTTAGTAAGAGCTCCCTCTAAACCTGGAGCCATCCTCAACAACTGCATAGAACTCGAACTAGAAGATCTTTTTCTGACATCTACCCGAAACCCTGAGCTCCTTGGAGAATCCACTCCAACTTGAGCATTGGTTTGACCACACTGGTTGAGCCTCCTGCCAGTGCTCAGAAGAGACTCGCTCTCTTCTCTCGAAATGCAAGGCTGAATCCTTGGTACCAGCACAGTCTCAGGACCCTCCTCATGCTCCTCATTCGACGTTGAATCATAGCCTCAAGGTTGTCCTCGCAACATATACAACCTGTCCACCCGATCACCGATCAGCTGCAGTTCCACTGGGTCCACTCCCTCCCTGTAGATAAATACATGTTCCCTCTTGAACAATGTACAATATCCTACATCCTCCAAGGCTGAGATTGAGAGTAAGTTAACCCTCAACCCTGGAACAAAGAGAACTCCATCAAGCTCCAGGAATCCTCCATACTTGAGTCGGAATCTAAACCTTCCAACTCCACATACAGCTCACGCCATACCACCTTCATTTACCACCTGTCGGTCAGGACCTGTCTCTGTGATAATTAGGAATACTCGTCAGATTCCCACCATGTAGCAAGAAGCTCCACTATCCACAATCCATCTGATATCACCCCCAAATCCTCCACTACCGAAACTGGAAACTATGGTAACCAAAGAAAGTTCCCTGTCATACTTGGAAGCAAAGTCCTCCATGGTTTCTGTAGCAGTTGTCTCGGGCCCCTCTGGTTCCTTCTTCTTCTTCTTCCTCTCGGGACAATGAGAAGCAAGGTGCCCCAACTGGTTACAACAGTAACATCTGACTTTACTCAAGTCCCTCCCAAAACTTCCTTTCTTTTTGCTCTTTGCAGTAAGAGCAACATTCTCATCAACTCCATCTGTCTTTTGTCCACTGCTCTGAGATCCTTCCTGGATCTCCTCCTGAGTGAAATCGTCCCACAGTCTGATCCAATCTAGAAGATGCTCACGACCCACCACACATTTCACGAAGACTTCCCATTCCTTGGTGAAGCCTTTCAAGGCTATCCTCACCAACTCTGAATCCGATATGACCTCTCCAACTGCTGCCAGCTCATCTTTCACTTGAGCTACACGGGTAAGATAAGAAGAAACACTCTCCTCCTTACCCATCTTGGTATCATGCAGCTTAGCCTTCAAGGCCATCTTTCGGTTTTCATTATTCATCTCAAATAAGTTCTTAAGTGCATCCCACGTCTCTTTGGTTGTCTTCTTCTCAGCCAAGTGTGGGATAAGGTGATCCTTCACCCCATCCAGAATAATCCTCTGAGCTTTGGCCTCCTTGACCTCATGCAAATCCAAAGCAACAGTATCTGTTGTGGGAACCACAACAACGGAACTGACATAGTTCCAAATCTTGTTCTCCTTGAGAACAGCTGACATCCGGACCTTCCACTACAAATAGTTGGAAATGTCATCCAACTGATCCTCAAATCTAATACATGCAGCCATATTCCCTGTCACAACTCAAGGAAAACAATCACAAATTTTCCCCCTTCAAACTTGCCCAAAGATCTCACTGGTCACTGTCACTCAAAGACCAAGCTTTGATACCATGTAAATTTTAATGACAAAAATCAGCAAGCTAATATTTTGTCATACACTTAACAACCTAGAAATAATTGTCTTTGTAATGTCCTCCACCTCTTGATGAAGAGGGTTGGAGAGACTCAGTGGTCTAGCTTTCCCCACTAGACTATAGTCTCAGGTATATTGGAGACAAAGTCAACCAGGAATCGTAATATTCTAAAGTTAAGTTGACTTTGTTGAAAAAGGGTAACTCAACGAAGAAATAGAAAAGATAAGTTAGGTTAAGATTTAACCCTAAGGGTAAAACTAACTCAATGGAGGAATAGATTGGAGCTATAAAGAAAAGGGCAGGGCGCACTCCTTATTCATTCTGGATTATTATCATTTTTGCATTGGAGCTCTTGAGCACAATCCATTTTGAGGGTTTTGAGTCTAAAAGCCTAGAGATCAACTCGGTGGTGAAAGAGCCCACCTTCCTTGATCCAAGCTTGGTCCCGGAGGTTAAATAATCCTCCCACACCATTCTACAGTGTTGCAAGTTGGTTCTATAGGCATTTACCAGGTAAGGGCGCAACCCAGGGGGGTTTCCAACTAGGGAGCGCACCATCTTGGAGGTTTTGGTTCGATCTGGAGGAAGCAAGAGGCACTTGGGAAAACTAGCACCTAGGTTCTCTTCGGAGAGTCCCTGGCATCATTCATGGTCTATTCTATAGGAGTTTATCCTTGCAGTTTATTTTTGTGAGCTTGGCACGCATTGAAGAGAAAGAAGCTAGTTTTCCCGTATGGTTGAGTTGAGCTCCCGTATTGTAAAGTTTTAATGAAGCTTCTGGTTCTCTGGTTATGTGTTACCATTTGAGACTTCTTGTTTAATGACAGTCAGCTTTCTTATCATCTCTTTGCCTCTGATATTGAAGACTCGAGCATCGGTGATCCAGTCGAGTTGTTGTGATTGTGTTGTAATGTATGTTTGATTGCAATATTGTTATGACATTTTCAGTTTCCTGAAGTTTTGGGCTCAAGAAGATCTTGTATTCGAAGTTTTTCCTCCTTAGGCTGCTGGAAGACCCGATGTCCATAGCAGACCTCTACATCTCCTCACCAGTTCTTCCCCCCTACCCACCCTTTGGTACAACTTACTGACTGAAGTTAGATCAAGACCTCACCTGCTTATGCATGCCAGCCCAGTTTTCTGATTTAAAGCGCTATAATCCTGATACTGCGTCTGTTAGACCACCCTTTAATTTATTAATTGTGACATTTGACTATGTTGTAATGTATGTTTGATTGCAAAATTGTTATGACGTTTCCAGTTTCCTGAAGTTTTGGGTTCAAGAAGATCTTGTATTAGAAGTTTTTCCTCCTTAGGCTGCTGGAAAACCTGATGTCCATAGCAGACCTCTACATCTCCTCACCAATTCTTCCCCCCTACTCACCCTTTGCTACAACTAACTGACTGAAGTTAGATCAAGACCTCACCTGCTTATGCATGCCAGCCCAGTTTTCTAATTTAAAGCGCTATAATCCTGATACTGCGTCCGTTAGACCACCCTTAAATTTATTAATTGTGACATAAAAACTGATCGGTACTGGGCTTACCTCTGCCGCAATCGAGAGGTGACTTCCGGTGCTAACATTTATGGCGTCATTGCCAGGGACGAAATTGAAGATTTTCCCTGGGATTAAACGACAAAGCTTACTAGTTCTGAAGGTGCTGCAGAACTTAGTATATTAAAGATTGCAACTGTGCACCTGGTGACTCTACTGTGGTGACTCCATTGACGTGAATCCGCTGGTGACTCCACTATTTCAGCTGTGGCTTCTAGAGGCAGACAGACGAGGTTTACTCCGTAGTTGCCTTTAGCAACACCTGAAGCTGACCCAAACAAAATTGTCAGAAAGGGAAGGGCCCTTCGAGAAGGTACTTCTACTGCTGAACCATGTATTTCCGACGATTTTTACTGTCCTCCTTTAGAAACTCCAATATCTGCTTCTCATTTTCCTATTATACCGTCTATTGGAGTTTCCCTAACTTTAAATTTTGGGAGTGTTCCTGTTGAGTTTTCCCCTCTTGGTCTAGGATTGGAGGGAGAAATCCTTGTCACTCCTCTCTCCCCTGAAGTTGTACCTTGGTCTAGACCCCAGATCTCGGAAGATTTTCCCACTCCAGGTTTTACCACCCCTCCTCCTATTACTGTTGTTGCTACTACAGAAAGGGAAACTTTTGCTCCCTCAAGCCCTTCGTTGTTTCCTTTTGTTCCCAGAATCACACCCGCAGTCTCCCATGTTCGAACTCCATCCCCTCCTGATTCTCCTCCACCTCACATCCCAATGGTAGGTGCTAATCCCCCTAGAAATAGAATGGATGCCATAGTGGCTGCTAGATATGCCCCCCTGGTTTTGCCTCAACCTCTTAATGCCCTACCAGTTGGTGGCTACCTTAAGCAGCTGCCTAAGTTTACAAGAGAGGGAGATATAACTGCAGAGGAGCACCTTGCATCTTTCTATAGTTATGCTGATAACTATGTCATAGTAGACGAAGATGTGTGGATGAGGATTTTTGTCCACAGTCTTGACGAAGAAGCCAAAAAGTGGTTCAGAGCCCTGGCTCCTGGATCAATCGTTGGGATTGAGGCTCTAGACGATGTCTTCTTGAGACAATGGGGGGATAAAAAGGACTTCATGTATTATATCACAGAGTTCGGGTCCCTAAAGAGAAAAGAGGGAGAGTCTGTCTCTGACTTCTCCAAAAGATTCAACAAAATGTACAATAAAATCCCTGCTGAGATAAAGCCAACAGAGGCCTCTGCCAAAATTACCTATGCCAGTGCTTTTGACCCTGATTTCTTCCTCCTGTTAAGAGAGAGAAGAGCTACCTTCTTGGCTCATATGCAAGATGCAACCCTGTAAGTAGAGTCTAACATATTGGCAGTTGACCGACTCAGGAATAAGGCTGATAGAGACAGAGGAAGGGGAAGATCTGAAACCTCAACCTCCAGTTCCTCTACCCTCCCTCCCCAAATGGACGAAGTAACCAAGTTACTAAAATCACTTTCAGCTAGAATGGAAAGGTTGGAATTGGAGGGAAAGCAAACATACAGAAATCCTCAAAATGTTGATAACAGAAGCAACTTCAGGAGGCCGAATAACAATGCTCCTCAGATTATGCAAAGAGAACCTCGGAGCAGAGATAGAGAAGATCAGAAAATCCAGACCCCTCTTCAAAACAACCTTGTTGCAAATGACGGGGAGGAGGAAGAGGACCTTGACCCAAAAATTCACTGCCTTGAAGACGCATCTCCTTCTCCTCACTTAACTCAATCAGCATACAAGGAGTCTCTCATGGACATTCAATTAAACGAGTTGAGAAAAGGGAATAAGGCCAGCGACAACCCAAATAGATACAACCCCAAGTCTAAGAAGAAAGATGGGAAGTCCGACATCCCTGATCAACCTCCCAGAGCAAACAAGCCGCCAAAGACGCGGCAAGCAGCAGCAAGGAAAAGAGAACACAGAATTCCCCACCAGTAGCCAAAGGTCCTATCCCAGAGGTAAAATAAATTCTAAAGCCCCCCTCCTATTTTAACTTTGAGCATGAAATTCAAAAGATTAGGATTCCGGTACCCCTTTCAGAGCTGGTCAAGCATGAAGACTTTAAGAGATCCCTATCTAAATTGTTGTTGCTTGAACCTATTTATCATCCCTCAGACTCGATCAATTTGCAAGACGAGAAGCCAGCAGTCATCTTAGGTCCCATGGTAGAAGATAGAGACGAATCATCCCCTCCCTTCTACACATCACTGAACATACATGACAAAGTACTGCATAATTGTCTGATGGATTCAGGGGCCTCTCATAATCTCATGCCCAAAACTGTTATGGAAGAACTAGGACTAGAAATCACAAAGGTTTATCATGACTTGTATTCCTTTGACTCTAGGAAAGTGCAATGTCTTGGGGTCATCAAAGATCTAGTTGTGACCTTGTTCCAATTGCCCATGAAAAGTATGGTCATGGATATTGTGGTAGTTGATGTTCCCCTAAAGTTCGGCAAGCTATTGTCAAGATCTTGGATATAAGACTTGGAGGAACATTGCAGATGGACCTCACATATGCTACTATTCCTGTGCTTGGGGGGGAACATAGAAGACTATACAGAAAAGCTCAATTGGCCTATATTATTAGTGATGAAGCTGACCCCACCAACCATCCTATCTTTGCACTTGACACTGATTTGGGATCCAACTTATTGCAGCTCACCGATGCCCCTAAACCCCCTCTTGAAATGAGAAAGTAGTCCCTTATTCTTAGCGAAGATTCTCCTCTGAATACTTCTGTTTGGAAAATGTTATTTGATGGAGCCTCTTCTAGAGAAGGTGCTGGTGTTGGAGTAGTTCTTGTTTCCCCTGCTCAAAAAACTATATCTCTAACCTACAAGCTGGAATTTGAAACTACCAATAACGTGGCAAAATATGAAGCTCTTGTTTTGGGTTTGAGGGTTGCAAAAGACATGGGGATTGAAGAGATATCGGTGTTCGGAGATGCTGAGTTGATTGTTCAGCAGATCAGAAATATTTATCAGGCCAAACACCCTCGGCTAAGAAGTTACAGGAATGAAGTATGGGACCTCATTGAAATTTTTTCTCAACTTTCAACATTTCATTTGTTCCCAGAGAAGAGAACGTCATGGCTGACTCTTTGGCTATATCAGCAAGCAATTTCAGAACCCCTCGGCCACCTAAGCTCAGGTATGATATAGAAGTAAAATATAGACCCTCCATACCTGACAACGTCAAGCATTGGAAAGTGTGAGGATGATCTTGAGATCAAAAGATCCCTGGAGACTGTTGATGAGTTTTCAGCATTACATATTGATCAAGATCCAGATTCTGACATAGATCCCCATGCTGATGTTTTTCTAAACAAAATTGATGATCATCATATTGTCCAGCTACCCAGCAATCACATCCCAAAGGGACTAGTTCCTTTGGAAAGATTATTTGACAGAAATGATGTGGCAGTAAAGGGTAAAGTCCCAAATGAGGACGCTGACGTAGCTGAGTGCAATATTGGTACAGAGAGCGACCCAAAATTTGTCAAGTTGTCAAGCAGTTTGTCCAGGGAGCAAAAGTCCGAGTATACTGAGTTATTAAAGGAATTTGTTGATGTGTTTGCTTGGACCTATGAAGACCTCAAAACATACGACACAAACATTATTGAGCACAAGATCCCGCTAAAGGAAGAGGCCAAACCATTTAGGCAGAAATTGAGACAGATAAATCCTATGTTGTTGCCTATCATGAAGAAAGAGGTGAGAAAGTTGTTGGATGCCCAAATCATCGTGCCTTTGAAGTATTCTTAGTGGGTAGCGAACTTGGTCCCAATAAGAAAGAAGAGTGGGGAAATCAGACTTTGTGTCGATTTCAGAAACCTGAACAGGAGCTCAAAGAAGGACAACTACCCTTTGCCAAAATGGAACACTTATTGCAGAGGGTGACTGGTGCATCCAGGATGTCCATGATTGATGGTTTTTCTAGCTACAATCAGATCTCTGTACTGCCTGAAGACAGAGAGAAGACAACTTTCACCACTCCTTGGGGCACATTCATGTATGCCAAAATGCCCTTTGGATTGATGAACGTAGGAGCAACCTTCCAGCGAGCCATGGACATCGCCTTCGTTGGAGAGAGGGACAGGTTTGTGGTCATCTATCTAGATGATATCATGGTCTTCTCTAGATCTGATGTAGAGTATTGTGAACATTTGAAGAAGGTCTTCCTGAAATGCAGAAGGTTTGGTCTTTCCCTAAATCCCAAGAAGTCCTTATTTTCCATGCAAGAGGGGAAGTTGTTGGGACACATAGTATCAGCTGAAGGGGTCAAGATTGATTCAAGCAGAGTGGAAGCTATTCAAACCTTGTCACTTCCCAGATCCAAGAAGGAAGTCCAGTCTTTTCTGGGCAAAATCAATTTTCTGAAAAGGTTTGTTTCAAATTTTGCTGAGTTGGTGAAACATATCACAGCCATGCTCAGGAAGGGGAATGAGGTAAAATGGACTGCTGAGTCCAGAAATTCTTTCGACCAGATCAAGAAGGCACTAACTGAGGCACCAGTGCTTGCAGTCCTAACTACTCCAAGGATTTCTTAATCATTTCATTTGCCTCATTTGACACAGTGGCAATTGTTTTGTTGCAGAAGAATGTTGAGGGGCTGGAGCAGCCTATTTCATTTTTTAGCAGAGCATTGAGAGATGCTGAAGTAAAATATGACATCATAGAGAAGCAGGCCTACGCTTTGGTTAAAGCTCTCAAAGTTTTCAGAGTCTATGTGTTGCACTCAAAAATCATCGCATATGTTCCTTCAGCCTCTGTGAAGGAAGTTCTCATCCAGCCAGACATAGATGGAAGAAGGAGCAGATGGATCGCCAAGATCCTTGAATTTGATTTGGAGATCAAGCCCACCAAATTGATCAAAGGTCAAGGTTTAGCCAAGTTGTTGGTTGAGGCTAATTATCAAGCTTTGGGGGTAAATATCATCAACGCTTGATCAGAAAGTCAGTAGTCTGAGCTGTCCGAAATAAGTTCTCAAGCGGACCCCCCATTAGCAGGATGTCCTTGGTATAAGGACGTTATATATTTCTTGCAGAAGTTCAAGCCTCCTGACGGCATGGGAAAGAGCAAGGTGAGAGCTTTAAAGCTCAAAGCGGTTAAATATTGCCTCATTGATCAAGTCCTATATTGGAAAGACCCCCTAGGAGTGCTCTTAAGATGTTTAGACCCGCAGGAAGTGCAAAAGATTATGTTCGATTTTCATGACAGCCTGTGTGGAGGACACCACTTTTGGAGGACCACGACCTACAAAATACTCAGGGCTGGATATTTCTGGCCTACTTTGTTCACTGACGTATGTGCAAAGGTCAGAGCATGTATTGGGTGTCAGAAATTCTCAGGAAAGCAGCAGCTAAAGCCCCTGCCATTAAAGCCTGTGGTGGCTTCAGTGCCCTTCCAACAATGGGGTCTAGACTTCATTGGGGAAATTCACCCTGCATCAAGCGGTCAGCATATATGGATCCTGACTGCCACATATTATTTTACCAAGTGGATAGAAGTTATTCCCACAAGGATCGCTTCTCATAAGTTGATCATTGGATTTATGGAGGACATTATAGTAAGATTTGGTTGTCCAAGCAGAATTGTCACCGACAATGCTGCATCTTTCAAGGCCGAACCATTGATCAAGTTTTGTGAGCAGTTCGGAATTGCATTGATTCACTCTACCCCCTACTATCCCCAGGGCAATGGATTGGCAAAGTCTTCTAACAAAAGCCTCATAAAGATCATCAAAAGACTGTTAGAAGATAACAAGAAAGCGTGGGATTCAAAGCTCAAGTTCGCTCTGTGGGCCGATAGAGTGACAACAAAGAGGTCCTTGGGCATCTCTCCTTTCCAACTTGTATATGGGACTGAAGCAGTTTCTCAGCTTGCCCTGCCTGTGGCGAAATTCTTCCAAAACTGCCACAGAGAACCTGACGATATGATCAGAAGAATTCATCAGCTGGTAGAAGTCCAGCAGACTAGAGAGCAGGTGATGGACAGAGTGCATGACCATCAGCAAAAAATCAAGCAGGCCTTTGACAAGAAAAGCAGTAAGGAAAATTTTCAACCGAGAGATCTAGTACTCAAATGGGATGCACCCAGACAAGACAAGGGAAAACATGGTAAATTTGAATCCCTTTGGATCGATCCATTCAAGATTTTCGAGGCATTTCCAAACAACACTTACAGGTTGCAGAATTTGGAGAGAGACGAAGTTTTTGGTGGCCCTGTAAGTGGGCACTTCTTGAAAAAGCTGTTTGTTTGAAGCCGCAGTCGGCGTCCCACCATTGTAAATACCATGCATGTTTTATGTTTATTTTGTTTTGTTTTTAATAGAAGACTCCACAACCCAACACTTAGGCACTGAAGCCGCGAAAAGAGTTCTTAGAGCCTCGCAGGGAGGACTCTATCCCACATGGAGCCTAATGTTATCACATAGACTTGTCAAAACCTTAAGGGTTTGTGTTTTCTACCTAAGTCTGTATTTTTGTCTGTCTCTCCTCCTTTTGCAGACCCGGTCATAAGTTTCCCTCTTAACTTGTAGCTTTTCTTCTGTTTGCCTTCATCCGTTTGATCGACCTGTTTTTCCTTGTCAGCCTGTCTAAGAAGTATGAGCCCTCAACCTTCCTGCTTTCTCTTAGGCCGATCATTCCTCTCTTCATCTCTGCCTCTGATCTTTTGTTTTCCCGAGCCCTCAGCCGGTCATTCAAGTAAACTACACAAGTCACATTCATGATAACCGGGCGCAACACTTGAAGCAGTCTGATATCAACTCAAATCAAGTGAGCGAGCAAGATCAACTTTCGGCGATGGAGATCCATCAGGCAAATCGGATCGACAGCCATCGGGTGATCGGGATCATACAGTTGCACCAAGTTTAGCATCAAACAGAGGTCCAAAATCGCAAGGTCAATCCTAGTTGTTGGTACGGGAAAGGATGCGTGGCGCAAAATTAGCATTTCGTGGTTTCATGAGATGGAGCAGTTAAGGAGCAAAGTCATCAAAACTCGTGAAATGCAAAATCGCGAAAATATCGCAGTCGTTGATCAAAGGAGAGATCTGGACCGTTGGATCAGCTTTTCGCAATTTCGCGAGTCAGAAAAGTAGGAGGGTAGAGTCTTGAAGACTCGCAACACGCGAGGTCCCAAAATGATCTCAACCGCCCATTCCAAAAAGACACGTGGCGCAGGATCAGCATGGAGAAAGTCGTTTCGGGGGAGCTGAAGTGAGAAATGTCGACGAACCAAGGTCCCGAAATGTCGATGTTCATCAGGGTCATCCGACGCAAAGGGATACGTGTCGCCCAGTCCAAACATTCCCGCTTTCGCGACTCAGAAATTTCAGCAGGGATCACAATGCAAACTCACAAAACGTGAAATCCTGAAGCGCCTAGAAGTTAGGCACATGGTCGCAGCCTAGGGTCAGATGAAAAGGAGTTGCGCAAAGGATCAGAGCGCCTGAGTTGGTCATAAAGAAAGATCTGCGTGACCTCGAGGTGCCAGAATTGACTCAAAGTTGTGAGCTCACTTGGAACATTCATGGGTGTCAAGCCTCGCCCTGATCACGATGAAAGTAATTAATGAAAATGAGGAAGGTGGTTGAAACCTCGTTTCACCACATAAATGGAAAGCATGGAAAAACTAGCCATAGAGGGCAGACAGTCGACCGAAAGTTCCCCTGTCATGGATTTTCCTGCAAAGCCCATACCGATCCAATCTTGCGTCTGACAGAAAAATGCTAGTGCAGCCTGACAGAAGAAGAAGCAAACGCCAAGCCTTGAATGCAATGACCAGAGTGTGCTTCTGAAGGAAGCAAAGTGCTTTGAGTATAAATACTCAGTTTTGATATTTTGTTATGGTCGATGATTGAGTTGAGCTCCCGTATTGTAAAGTTTTAACGAAGCTTCTGGTTCTCTGGTTATGTGTTACCATTTGAGACTTCTTGTTTAATGACAGTCAGCTTTCTTATCATCTCTTTGCCTCTGATATTGAAGACTCGGGCATGGGTGATCCAGTCGAGTTGTTGTGACTGTGTTGTATTTAATGTATGTTTGATTGCAATATTGTTATGACGTTTTCAGTTTCCTGAAGTTTTGGGTTCAAGAAGATCTTGTATTCGAAGCTTTTCCTCCTTAGGCTGCTGGAAGACCCGATGTCTATAGCTGACCTCTACATCTCCTCACCAGTTCTTCCCCCCTACTCACCCTTTGCTACAACTTACTGACTGAAGTTAGATCAAGACCTCACCTACTTATGCATGCCAGCCCAGTTTTCATCACATTGACTATCCATGATGCCATATATCAACACTCCCTCCCAACTGAAGAAGTCATCTCCTCCCCTTCAACCAAGGAAGGTATCTCCACTGTATCACCTCTAATTTGCACTAGCATGATGCGTATGCATCATATCTAAGTTGTGCTGGCATTATGTAGAGTATCATCTACATCATCTCTAAGCCATACTAGCATGATGTGAATGCATCATATCTAAGTTGTACTTGCATGATGTAGAACAATGCCTTTGCATCATCTCTAAGCCGTACTAGCATGGTGTCAATGCACCATCTCTAAGTTGTACTGGCATGATGCAAGTCATATGCATCATCTCTAAGTTGTACTAGCATGATGTTATTGCATCATATCTAAGTTGTACTAGCATGATGCGTCTCAAGACATATGTATCGTATCTAAGTTGTACTAGCATGATACAGATCAGCACTCCCTCTCAACCAAGGGAGAAATCTCCACAAGTCCCAGCTTGTCCCTCAAGTATGTAAACTTTATCTTGGACAGAGGCTTTGTCAAAATATCAGTTGTTTGCTCATCGATGGAGATGTATTGGAGAATCACTTCTCCCTTCTAGACTTTATCACGAATAAAATAGTACTTGATCTCAATGTGCTTCGACCTGTCATGGAACACAGGGTTCTCTGAAAGCTTCACACAACTCTGAATATCACAATATATATCATAGTCGAATCCAGCACCTAATCAAATAGTCCAGAAACCAGATTACGGAGCCACACTATTGTCGTACAACCATCACAAGTTGCAATATACTTTGCTTCTGCAATGTTGAGTGCAACAGACTTGTGTTTCCTGCTAGCCCACGATATCGTAACAGAGCCCAAACTGAAACATATACCATAAGTACTATTTCTGTCATCTGCACTCCCTGCCCAATCTGAATCAGTAAATCCATGCAGTTGTACGTCACTGTTTGAGGCGTATCTCAAACCATAATTTAACGTCCCACGAAGATATCTCAAAATTTGCTTTGCAGCTATCCAATGCTTATGTCTAGGTTCCACCTAGAACTGACTCAACGTGTTCACAGCAAAGCAAATGTTCGGTCGAGTATTACCCAAATACACCAATGAGCCAATCAATTGCCGGTACATGGACGAGTCTACTGGATCAAAATCAGAGTCTCTCAACTTCCTCAAATCTGTCACCATGAGAGTTGCCATGGATTTGCAATCCATCATCCCAAACTTCTGAAGAATCATACTTCCCTTGCCCCAGGAAGATTTCACAACACTCTTGCTATACTTCTAGTCTCAAATAATAATGCATGAGACGAAGATCCTTCATATCGAATTCAAAGGGTAGCTCCCTCTTACACTGAATAATGAGAGGCTCTGCACCTGTCAAAAACAAATCATCAACATATAGTAGTAGGATCACAGGTGCATCATTCACAACCTTGTAATAAAGGTTTGGATCAGCATAGCTCTTGGAAAATCCAAGTATCGTCAAGTAACTGTCAATTCGTGCATACCAATCTCTTGGAGCTTGCTTGAATCCATACAAGGCCTTCTTTAATTTGCATACATGGGTTTCTCTTGGGTGTACCTCAAAACCTTGAGGTTGCTCTATGTATACTTCTTCCTCAATTACTCCATTGAGAAAAGCAGTCTTTACATCCATCTGATGTAAACTTCAACCCATGGATGTTGCAAGAGATATGATTGATCTAATAGAGGTGTATCTGATAACTAGAGAAAACGTCTCATCATAGTTTTCTCCCTCCTGTTGGGAGAACCCTCCAGCCACGAATCTTGCCTTGTATTTATCGATACTCCCACCTACTGCATGCTTTATCTTGCAAACCTATTTTGAAGTGACTACAGAGTCCAGACTTTCCTTCAGGTCTAGGTATGATTTCCCATACATCATTTTTCATGATAGATTGATATTATTCCATCATAGCTTCCTTCCATTCTTTCTTCTTGACTGACAGCCAAAGATCCTCAAGTGTTCATCACTTGGCTTCTTTTCGGAGAAAGCTTCTTTCGGAGTCATGTTCTTGAATATATGATGAGGACTTCTATTCTAAACATATACGGTTGTCATAGTTGCTTCTCCCCATAGAAACATGGATAGATTCTAGTCATTCATCATTGCCTTGATAGATTCTTCAATGGATCAATTCTTTCTTTATGTTACACCATTCTACTGAGGATTGTGGGGAGTAGTGAGCTCCCTCCTAATCTCGACCTCTTTGTAGAATGTTTTGAAATCATCTAAGGTGTACTCTGCCGCTTAGTGAGGAGGTTGACATTGGTCCACACACAAATGAGTGAACGATGTCCAAAACTTCTTTTGATTTACACGCTTCCTTTAGAATTGGTACTTGGTGAGATCACCTGCCTCACCACTTGATGGTAACAAGGATGGTAGTCATCATAGGATTACCAAGGTGACCCGCTTGGGATCAAAACAAGAAATAACTCCTAAAGGAGTTGTTAGTTCATTTTGCAAACAAGTGCAATAAGCATCTATATCAATAGTACTTATATACAACCAAGTATACCTAACAGTAATAGAACCTTTCAAAGATTGTTGTCACAACTATAGTGTTTACTTGTACTATAGAAACTATCAAACTTGATATGTGCAAATTGAAACTTAACAATTTGATCAATCAAACCTAGAACTTGAAGCCTCAACTGCTTGTTCCTCTAAATGTATTGAATCCAAGATCAATGCTTGGACAAGGTCTCTTGTACATTCCCTGCAAAACATACTCATGCTTTTTTGAATGATATAACATGAAAAGCATATACGAGTACATACCTTTGAAATTTGTAGTATCGTTCAGCTTGTCTTCTAATCTGAAACTAGACAACATCTTGACAAGAAGAGGTTAGAAACTAAATCAAAAAGGTTCAATGATTAGAACAAGCTAGAAACCCTGAAATTTCAACTTTGACCACAAAATCAATTTTGACCAAAAGTCAACCTTTGACTTTGAGTTTGACTTTGACCAGTCAACCTTTGACTTTGACTTTAACCAAGAACTTGAACTTGACGTTTTTGCTGGTTGAGGACACTAAAGGGTGCGCTAGGATAGGGCACACTAGAGTATCTAGAAATTAGGTCCAACGCTTCATTTAAGGTGCCCAAAGAGTTGGATTAGGATTTGCTGCAGCTGCAGAAATCAGAAACCCTAGTTGAGGCTGCAATTGGTGCTACAATGAGCTTGACAAAGAACTCCTGCTCTACCTTCCAGCGGTTAGACCGTTCTAAAGGTAGTGTGGGCCCATAACCTGTTAAAATATTCGATGTGCTCATTTTACCATAGACAATATCACTATTGTCACCCAAACATAGGCATGCAGCCACCCCCGAGCACCATAACCTTCGCTAGATAGAATGATTCCAGAAGCAGCACTAAGACCACAGATAACCAAGAGAGCACATCTTTCTCCAAAGATAGCTCACCAGACAAAAGTCCCAAAGCCACAGAACAAGAACAATACTCAGTTGCAGTAGTTGCAGATGCACTTACCAAGAATACCATCAAGAATATCAGAATACCACCAAGAATGTCACCAAGAATACTGTTATCCACCAGGTTGCACAAGCTGGATTTCCTGAAGAGCCGCCGAAGGATGAGCAAGCAGTGCTCATACATGCAAAATTCAGTGATTCAGCAGGCCCTGAAAAGGCCCCTTTTCCCGTATTTCCACTATTGTAATAAGTGTTCTAAGTATGAGAGAATGTAAAAGGCTATTGGCCACCCTTGATCTGGGAGTGGGCACATACTCCGGAGTGTTTTTTTTACTTGTTAATTATCTTTTCTTCTTACCTTAGTGAGAGGATTAAATAATTTCCGAGTTTTTTTCACTCGAAAAAAAGACATGCTCCAAAGCCGAAGTATGTGTTGACAAGCAGGTCTTGGCATGGAAAATCCAATGTCTAGCGTCAGAATGTATATAAGCTCATACTAGAACATAGTGTCCGGGTTATTTGGAAATTACGGCTAACTCTGATAGGCTTTTTTTAAAGTTTCAGCGAATTAATTAAATTCCCGCAAATTGGAATTTATTAATTCTGAGTCAATAAGTGTAAAAATATGGCATCAGATGTTCTCAGATGCCATATTTACAGTCGTTTTTGGGTCCAGAGCATGGTGTAAACCCATGTTTCCCTTCTTTCGAGGCTAAAAAGCGATTATTATCGCTAAAAAAGTCAATTCTACTCGAAAACCTGGAAAAAGGGTAATTAATTAAATTTCCTAAATTTTAGGAAAACTTAAAACATTGATTTAAAAATATTTTTGTTTATTCTTAATTGAATAAACATTAAAAGTAAGTCAAC
>JASDQU010216103.1:0-18250 GCA_032191745.1 Picea mariana
TCTATACTTTCTGAATACCATCTCAATATGTGTCGTGTGCTCGATCATCATATGTGCATTCATAACTGGTTGAACTTCTTCTTGTTGAAAATCTCTATTGACATTATCATCGTTTCTTTCTTCAATATTTGCACGTTCGCGTTTCTTTCTCCAATAATGCTCTTTCCTTTGTTCGTTTTGGCGAGTATCATCTCGAGTGCGATCAAATTTTATCTTGTGCAAACTTTTGTTTCCCATGAATTTTATAGTTATCTGTAAAAGATATGTTCAACAAAAACTTCACCTTGAAAAAATGCTCAACATTTATCTTTCAACATATAAATTGTTATTCCAATAAAAACTTGAACAAACATCAATTACCTTATTCAACAAAAAACAAAAAGATGATTTGAAACTTTGTTTAGGTGCTCTAGAAAACCATCATGTATTGAAATCGATCCTCTGATTAAGCCTATGGAACAGAGGGAAGAAATAAAGAAAGAAAAGAATACAACTGCAATCAGTAATAGAAATTCTTTGAAATTTCTATCCTTGAGCTCATATTTTTCCGTCCATACGATGAATTGTGTTAAATGTGTTCGGTAGAAAGCATATTTATACGATTTGGCATGAAATGAAATGATACAATGTGTCTTTTCATTTTTCCCGACCGACGGAATTCGCTCAACACACTTTCGGCCGAAAGAAGGTTTTTTTGGCCGAAAACCTTGAAAATCGTTCTCTTTTGACGGTTTCCATTAAAAATTAGTCTTTTGGACGAAATAATATTGTTTCGACCGAAAAATTATTTCGGTAGAAAACATGTAATTGGGACTGAAAACAAAAACCAGAGAATTGCCCCAAGCTTACTTGAACTTCAGAGGTTGCGAAATCCTGCAAATACTGAGAAATTGGTTTCTAAAATGACACCAACATTTCCAAAATTGAATCTACTTTCAATTCCTATAATTTGTTTTCATTTTCATTATTTTAATCTAATTTTATTTAATTTTTTAAAAAAATCACTGCATAATATTTTCAGGAGACATTATGATTCGATGAAATGAAATATCAATATCTCTAAAAATATACAGTGAAAAATTTAGAAAAAATTATATTCATAATCCTTAAATTGTTCTTTTCAAAAGGGTATATTTAGAATTTACTTTTAAGTAAAAATTAAGATAGATACAAGGTGTAGAAAAACATGTTTTTAAAATCTGCAATGTTTTCAGCTTGGTCAACTTCAAAAAATTCTAGAAATTATAATATTCATCCGTTAGATTCAAAATTATAGTCATAATAAAATAGAGTCTCTGAAATTATAATATTCATCCGTTAGATTCAAAATTATAGTCATAATAAAATAGCGTCTCTGTAGATTGTTGCAGTATATTTCATTTCTTAAAAACATAAGTTTAATAATCGATACATTGTTGTGGGAAAACATAACTCATTATCATTCCTTTCATGTTTAAGGAACATACTTTTAAACAATTGTCAAATTGACATATCAAATCTTAATAAAAAAAAAGTTTAAAAATAATCATTGGAAAGCTAACAAAATTCTTCACAACTTTTTTTTTTTACTGTAAAGTGAAATTCTAAATAAAAAAAATACTTTTGTATGATGGAAGTTGAAGAACTTGTGAAAATACATTTTTTTTTTCTCATAAAACAAGAAAAAATGTTACCCATCTTCATGATTTCACCCTCCTGCATCTTGGCAATCTATTTTCCTCTTCTTCCCTCACTGTCATGTTGTGTGAGAATATCTTTAATAACACTGTTAGGTATATAAGAATTTTTTTTGGAGTGAAAGATAAAGTCTCTGAAGGCTTTAAATTATTTAATTATGGCATATGATCGTTTCTCCAACTTACTATATCTTAATTCAACATCCATCAAATATCTACTCAAGAAGGCTATAGGTTTCCCCTAACTTTAATTATTTTTATGCAACAAAACAATAGCTATGGTATGTTCAAAAGAAAAAGAAAACATGAAACATTCCTTACCATAATTCAGGTTGACTAAGACTGGTAATTTTACCAATGCTTGTTTGATTATCCTAAAGGATTCTCTGGCTTTAGGGGTCCATTTAATTTCATGATTCTTCTTTAACATGTTAGTGATGTGTCTGACTATCTTGACAACATTGAGTATGAATATTCTCAGAAATTTGATTCTGCCCAAGAAAACTTGCACCTCCTTTCTATTTTTGGGTATAGCAATATGATTTATTGCTTCTACCCTCTTCGTATCTATATTCACCCGCTCTTTAGACATTATATGGCCCAAACGTTTTCCTTTAGTCATGGAAAAGTAATATTTCTTCGAATTCAAGGATAAACCAAACCTTTTTCATTTAAAAAAAGTTTTCTTTAAGTGCTCAACAATGTTCCTAATTTTTCTTGGAGAAAACAATCATTTCATCCAGATATATGACAATGAATATATCTTTTTCTCCCACAAAGGAAATATCCATGGTCGGATGAAATATAGCTCTTCCTTTTATCAAACCAAAGGGAACTTTATCATACATGAAATTTCCCCATGGGGTGGTGAAAGTTGTCCTTTCCTTGTCAACAAGATGCATTTATACCTTATTATATCCTGAGAAACTATCCATCATGGAAATTCTATTTTTTCCCACCACTTTCTGAAGTATATGGTCCATTTTTGGGTAAGGGATAGTTATCTTTTAGTGATAATTTATTCAAGTTTCTAAAATCCACACATAACCTAATGTCTCCATTATTCTTCCTAACTGTGACCAAATTAGCTAGATATTTAGAGTATCTAAGAGGGATAATTATTTGAGCGTCGAGTAACTTCCTCACGTCTTTGTCAATGGTTGGTATCAACAAGGGGCTGAATTGTCTTAAATTCTGCCTAAAAGTCTTAGTGTCGGGCTTGAGTGGTATCTTGTGTTGTATAATGTTGGTATCATATGTCTTTAGGTCTTCATATTTCCAAGCAAAGATGTCTACATACTCCTTGAATAGTTGCAAGTATACACCCTTGTGCTTTGGGGATATTTATTTGGACAACTTTATGAATTTTGGTTCCCACTCTATCCCAATGTTGCATTGTTGAATGTTATTATTTTTTGGCATGACTGTAGGCTTTATGGGCACATCATTTCTATAAAAAGATACTCTAGTGGTACTATTACTTTAGGGATAAAATTATTCTTCAGCTGGAGGACTTTGTGACCAGACATGTATTCATTGAACTCATAATTCATTTGCATCTCTGTCTCAACCACAATTTCCCCTTTTCATCATCATCAAAATCTACATATGTGTTGGAAAATTCATTTATGACTTCTAGGAATCATTTGATTTGTTAATCATTTTCAAAGACTTGCTAATAATTTATATTATTAGGTATGGAAGGTCTATACATCATCTCAATCTCATATCTCATCTGAGGATTGGTAGGGGATTTGAAAGTATTGGCCGCTAATGCTAAGGAATCATATTACTGGTTAACTTTTCTTGAGAGAGTAGTAATATTAAAATATTTGTAGAAATTATCAATTAAATCCCATACCTGATTTATGTAGGCTCTCATCCTAGGGTGTCTAGTATGATATCCACCTATGATTTTCTAAACCATGAGTTCATAATCCCTAAAGTCTACTAGCTTAGTAATTTGCATCTTAGGATAAATGAATTTTTTTTTAGGAGAAATGAGGACTACTCTAGCTCTAACTCCCTCCTTTGAATATGCTCCATCGAAGTACATTGTCCATATACCATGTGTCTCTTCGATGGGGATCTTAATAGGACTTATTCGAGCCGATGCTTCTTTATATTCTTTAATGACTGAGAGGATGCAACAACCTATTTCTTCATCAACAACATATATGAGGTGATTTATAGAGTTATTTTGGTCACTGACTACATAGGAAAAAATTGTTTCTCTATATAATATTCTATTTTCTCCTCCAAATATCGGTACAGTGGCATAGGTCATATCCATATACATCATACCCCCAAATATTCTAGCCCATGTTTTGGATAGAAGTGTCCCATAGTTCACAGGTACATCCACTACCACCACATCCATCATAATTATCTTAATAGGCAGTTGAGACAAAGTACCTACCATATCTTTAACTATTCCATCACACTTCACTTTCTTGGAATCAAACGAGTAGAGTTCATGGTAAGGCATGGTTATTTCTAAACCCAATTTCTCCATTACCACTTTTGGAATGGGGTTATGACATGCACCAGAGTCGAGCATACAATTGTGTAGCATCTTATCATGAATATTCAAGGTCACATAGAAATGTGAAACTAACTCCTCTTTATCATATATATGAGGACCAAATACTATAGTAGGGGATTCATCTTTTAGATTCACAGTGTTAGGTGGACTGGCTAAGCTTTTCCATTATACAACGTTTTCAATCTTCTTGTGGTATGAAGTATTTTTAGCCAATTCATCCAATGGGACTGGGATCTTTATTTTGGAAATTTATTTCTCAAAATTGAAGGATGAAACTGATTCCTCAAGATCCTTCACTTATTTTTATACTTTTGAAGTTTCACCAACTTCTTTAACCTTGATAGCATTTTTTAATTCTTTGAATTTATCCATAGAAAGACTTGAGCTCAACTTCTTAGGTTGATGTTGATTGTCTTGGTTAACATCTTTCTACCTAGGCCTGAGATCATACTTCTTATGCATTTATTCTTATAATGCATAAGAAAACCTTATATATTGAGTAGAGAACAATGCTTATTCATTGGATTCATTTTTTAGGGTTTCCCTCTTGATGTTGAGAGAGTCTTCATAATCATTCTGAGTTAGGTGCATAATATTATTTTTCTTCTGCAATAGATGTTTAAATTATAAATTATGAATGTATCCTTCATCTGTTTCTTCCTCCACTAGGTTATTCTGATCATTAGTATGGACATGAGGCTGAATGGGTTGCTCATCATTTCTTATTTGTTTCCTCATGAGTTGAGGATTAAAATGCCTCCTAAATTGGTTAGGTTTCCTCACCCCTCCTTATTGAGGGACCTTATTAGCATTATCATTCTCCATTTCAAATCTAGACATATTTTTTGTCATATTTCTTATTAGTCTAGACATTTCATACATTCCAGCTTCATAAGCATATTTGGCTGGGTTCGGAGGGTCACAATAATCTATGATATTTTTCTTGTCTACTTGATCATACCTTTGTTTCATTTCATGTGATGCAATCATATTTCCCTCTATGTATATCGCATCATCTTGCATTATCAACATGGTGGGAGTTGTCCTTTCTCTTAATGCCATGGAAAAATATTCTTCAAAATCCCCATCATATGTGACCTTGCCTTCTTGCTGCAAGCGATTTATTTATCTTGGGATCTTGTTGTAAAGCTTGTTAAAATTCTTATTAAAGTCAACAACATACTCATTTTATCTATTCTTAAGGGAGTTGAATTCATTCAAGTAGTATGGTTTGTCCCTCTTCTCTCCCCACTGTTTCATAAATGCAGACTCAAGAGGCTTCCAACTGTCAATAGAGATAGTGGGGAGTTCCCTAAACCATTTGTGAAAATCACCCTCTAAGGTTTGAACAAGCAAACTCATGAAGACATCGTTATGATCCATGAACAATTTATAAGTGAATTCCTAGAAGGAGGATAGGTGTTATTCAGCAGAAAGAGATGACTCACCATTGTATTCAAGTAACAACTTTAGGTAATTTTTCGATAAGTCATGGACATGAGCAGGAAGATTTAGAGGGCTAAATCGGGTCATGACCAAGGGATTTAAAGGTAGTGTGGGAGTTTGATTTCCCCTAGCTTTTCCTCCTCCTATATTTTCCATAAGCTTCAGCAAGATAATGTTATGGGTCTTGGCAGACAAAGGGCTAATCAGGGTTTTTATAAAGGGTTTAAAGGAGGAGTTCGCCTCCTAATGGAATCCTAAATATTAATTCCACATATCTATTAAGGGTTTAGGAGGTACCTTAGAAGCATAAATAGAATTAACAGACATATCAATAGTCTCTAAAAATTCACTACCTACATGGATAACATAATGAGAAGATCCCAAATTAGGGTTACCTGGAGGCGAAGATATTTGACATTGTATGAAGTTTCTCCAGGTGATGAGATTCTCTAGGATTGAGTATACAGGAGTACACTCATGAAATGGGTTTCTTATGGTATGTCTTCTATTAGATTCCAAATCTTCTTCCTTTGGAGTCTCTAGGTGAAAATAACTTAACATCCAAGTGTCTAGAACTCATTCACCTTTGAGTACTAGATCTGCAATGTCGTATCTCGAGGGAAAAATACCTTCAAATTTCGTTCCCCAACAAAGAAGCCATTTCAGATGTTATCCATCAAGATGTTCCAGATATAAATGGAACTATTCCAATGAACCCTGAGGGCTAAGAACTAGAACAAATATTAAATCCATGTTTATTTACAACATAAATTATGCAAACTTTATTGAAATTCCCTCCCTTTCTTGTTCAGAACTTTCAACCCTCAAACATTACCATAAAAAAGATCAATAGGTTTGACTTGAAGAGGCATGTGTCCATGAGTGATTTATATAGTTTGATTTTATTTTCAAAGGAGGGGGGCGGATTTGGAAGAAACAGAAGATAGACATTTGATAGCTTTAAGGTGAATCTCATAGCCTATGGATAGAATAATGTGTTGAGAAATTAAGAATTCAATGGTTTTTACAAATATATCATATCATTAAAGCATGCATCAAGTAGTAAAATTTTTCATATATCTAAATCTATGGAGGCACCCTCTGTACATCATTGAATACATGAAAAAATGACTTGAAGTGGTCATACATTCAGAGGAAATCACTTCCACATCATATGCTAAAAAACACGCAGTCACACTGTACATGTTATAAAACTTTATTCTCAAGGTTTTATTAACGGGGATCTGATACAAGAAGCCATAGAATGAGAGGGATGGATTTTACAACACAACATACAAAAAAAGGAGAATAGAATAAAGCATAACACATGGGATGAATTTCTTGCATCCCGTGGCCCTGAAATTGGTCTTTTTTCTAAGGGTTTTTTTAATCAGAAAGATAGGGTATAAGACACTCTTAATTCCCCAAAAATTTGACCCTACAAATGAGCTTCCTCTGTCGATTTATAGCTGCTCTGATTTGAGAGAAAAATGCTTTCTCGGAATGATACTACTTCTTTATCTTCCATTACATCTTGTTAGAATCTTGATACCGCACCTAACATTTTAACAAATTTCATCTCCTTTACTGATTTCTATTCATTTTAACAGGGTAAAAATAGAATTTTACCCCGAAAGTTGTAGTGTTGATTCTTAGTGAGAGGTGGTCCATTTTTCTTCATGAGCCTTTAGATGGGTCTTTTTTGTTGGCTCAGTGAGGTATTCTTCAGTGGAGGTGGGCTTGTTCAATCATGGAATGATTTGGGTTACTAGTTGGTTGAAATTCCTCCTCGCACCATATGCTTAGACCTTAGCCTTTATTGGTGTAGAGTATAAATGACCAGATCCTGAAACATCTTGTCTCGATTTGTTTCCTCAGACTAGTCAATTGATACAACTGCACATTAGGGTGGGCTCCCGCATTCCCTTCTAGCTTCATGATTGTGCTAATGATACATGAGAATGAAATTCTTCCCATAAAAACGAATAGAATATCTCTTCCTGACATTTGTAGCCAGGATGGTTGATGACCCCTTCTCATGAAAGAAGTTCACCCAAGTGGATCATCATCTATTGTATTAAGCATCAATATAGTTGTAGCAATGGAAACTAGATTATTTATAGAATGGTTTAGTCACGGCCTCCCTGCTCTTTCTATAAAAACTTGACACATGTCTTCTGAAGTAGTAGAGGATGTGACATGAATATCCACACCTATCCCAATTTGTAAAGATCCAAGATATGAGTGAAATAACATGTCAAGGAAAATGATCGATATATTCTGATGGTTGCATACAAGGGAATAATTAGGGGTGTGGGATGAAAAATGTGATGTTGAGTATCCTATTATATGTCATATCCTTTTCAATGGATTTTTCATGTTGTTAGGAGATATTCCCACTATCCTGACAAGTTTTCCCTCTCTTTTTTTTTTACATATGCGTGTCTTTTTCCCCATGTTTAGAGCCATTGAAATTTGGAAAAACAAATGTGTGAAATCGGGAATGACATCATGATGGCATCAACATGAAGATGTGGACATGTGGCAGCTTGAGATTGATCCATGCAGGCATTGAAGTGTCTTCATGGGATCGATATATGTATGACATAGTCTATCATGGAAACCAAGAGTAATAATGGGATCCCTTACTGCAAACAACATTCTATGACAGGCTTGAAAGAAACATCGTGGTCTTCTTGAAGTCTTTCTCATATTTCTAGACGTCCAGGTGGACTACCATGTCAAATCTAGGTGAAAATGAATGAGTGGTCCCATGGTCAATGATTTGGATGGTGTATAATATTGATGGGATGGGAATACCATTGTTGTGACCCTAAGGGAGTGGTTTCCTTTTCCACATTTTACCATGTGACACATCTTATCATTTGATAGATAGTTGCATGAAACCTTTGTCATGCCCCAAGGTTGTTGATCCAGATTTTATGAGAAGAACAAAATGACTACATATTATTAACAGATGCTTAACATAGAATAAAAGAGATACAGTAAAACTAGTTTTTTATTCAATAGGAAATAAGATGAAAGTGTAAAATGCAGCGAAAAACAAGCTTGCTAGAATGGTGGTCGCTTATCTATGAGAAGAGATGTTATGGATGCACTCATTCACAATAAGATGGTTACAATGAGGCTCTGAAAGATTTTTACAATAAACATAAATGTCAAAAACCCTAGACATCCAAAAACCTAACTCTAGGAGATGAAGCGCTAAAATTCAGGTGGGCCTCGTTTGGGTAAGTTAGTACATCAACTTCCCGAGGTCATAGCTTTTTCATATGATCTTTGTTTTAGGTGCACGATAGCCCGTTGGAAAGGTCTAATCGAGAAGAACAATTTCCGACTGGCCTAGTTCAATACTAACAATAGGAACTTGGGCTCCAAATCCCAAAAAAATGTCATTTAGGGCCTCAAAACGGCCCCAGAAGTTTGGAACCCGAAAAACTGTTGAAAAACTGCCAAGGTGGAAAACTATTTTTTGAGCTAGTGGAATAGGTGGCTGGCCACTGATATCCACCTGGATCAGTTGTGTTAACTTATTTATGCTTTTCTGATGTGACATGCACTATCTATTGTTGATTGGGCTCTCTTTTAACCATTGGATGATTGGGTCCACGCTCTTTCCTACACTTGTTTTTCATTCCTTGGTTATATGAATTGCTTCTATTTGAGTGGAGGCATAAACCTATTTTGAGTGATATAAGTGATTTTCATTCTCTCAATAAGCACCCGAGAATTAAGAATGAGTCTCGAGCCCTTAGGGGTTTATTTTTTGATGTACATTTTTTGGTAGCTAACCATATGCTCTCCCTCTTTGGTGTGCAATCTATTTCAGATCCCTCTCTTGACCTCTTTCCTTTCAATTTTGAACCTTTAATCTCGATCGTGGTGTGAACTAGTGATTTGGTAAAACACTCCAAGAGGATTTGGTCAAGAATATTGTCTTTGATCATTCTATGCCTTCATCTCCACTTACGAATATGATCATAAATGTGAGTGGATGTATCTAACATAGATATGTCAATATCTTTTTCCTAGTCTCATACCTAATGAGAAATTGAAAGTGCGTAAAAAATTTCATGGCCAAGTTATTTAAGCTATAAAAGGAAGTGTCCTTAAGTTATATATACCATTTTGTAGCACCTCCAGTCGGGAATATTTGGAAAATACATATTCTAACACAGTCATCCATCAAAGAGTTGGAAGAACACCATAAGTGATAGGTCATGGTATGTGTGGATGGGTCTTCTCCCATCTTTCCATTAAACTTTTACATATCTGATGGTAGCTAGGTAGGTATGGTTGGCTATAGTGGGTCATGGAGAATGGGTTCATTTTTTAAAGTCTCCAAGAAAAGAAAAGATGTGATGTAAAAGGAATATTGGGTGGATGATGAAGCATCATGTGACCCAGATGGACCTTGAGGTCCCCCCATGTTCATATTTCTAAATGTATTTGAAGTTCCAAAATGGTTATTTCCCCCAGTGATGGAAGCACTCCCAGGATCTTGGTTACTCTGGGAACCAAAAATTCCCCTAGCAAGATTGTCACTAGGGACAAAAGGACTTGCAAAAAAATAATTGTTTCTAGGACCGTACATGCCCCCAAACGGTTTACCTCCAAGAGAAGACATGGATCCTAAAGGAATATTACTCCCCTGATGATAACTGTCCCCAAAAAAGTGACTTACAGGACCAAAAGTGTGGATAAAAGGATAACCACCCCATTAACCATATTTTTCTCCATGGGAAATGCCCCCACAAATAGTGGTATAACTAGAAGGTCCATTACTCCCTAGACCATAAGTTCCCTCAGGGGCATTTCCCCCGGTAATAGAGGTAAATTTTGAAGGAGTAGGGCTTCCAAGAATTAGTGTACTACCCCATAGGATGTTAAATCCCCTATAAACATTGTTTCCCCTAGATTGGCCAGGAGAAGCCCCAAATATTCTAGATACAATCCATTTGAAAGGAATATTGGATTTCAACATTACTAGGATTCATATAGGGATTCTGGAAGAGGAGGAAGATCCACTTTTGATAGTAAAACAAAGGCTATTCCCCCCACTATATGGAGATATAATTGTGGGAATAAAAATAGATGGGATGGGAGTGATAATTCTTGGTATACTTGTTGAAGTAAAATCAAACATGAACGACATCCCCCAAATGGTGACACTTGGTGAAATGGGAAAAGAAGGTGTAGTTTCAATGGCACTAAGGGACGACAAGGAGGAAATCACTAGGGTTCCACCTGTAATTCTCATTGATGGGATTGAAGGCTCAAACACAATTGATGAAACACTTGAGCCCGAAATGGAGGATCACTAAATAAGGAAAAAGGATTGTTAAAGAGATCGCTAACCTTGATAAGTACAAGGTCTTTAGGACTAGTAAAAGGAGGGTTAAAATGAGGTGGAGTAATTTCATCAACCACTTTAACCTCAAAGGTATCACTCTCTTAAGACCCTTTTTTTGACTCTCTGAACTCTCTATCACCTACCCCTCACTGCTTAAGAGGTGGTTGTTCCTCCATTATAGGCGCAATTCATTGGGACCAACGAAGTTTTTTTTAGTCATGGAAAACAAAATGGGTGATAAAAAAAATAAATTTCTTATGGCTGATGTAGAATCAGAACTAAAGAGAAAACCCCAAAACAATCTAGGCTATCAATAATAAATACCAATGTATCAAGGGTCCTTCCAAAAACCAACCCTTTAGGTGATGTCAAGTCCCTAAAATATTGGATAGTGAAGGTGTGATCAAGAATAATTACGATAACCCACACATAATATCCCTAACTCATGGAAGTACCCTTTATTAAGGTAGACACCTTTTGTGGGAACTAGAACAGGGATTGAATGTCTCCCCCAGGTACAAAAATAACTTCCCTCCCTTAGTCACCTTTATAGATATCTAAGAAAGGTCACTATGGCTACCATTTCACAATCGGTGACTGAAAAATTGTATAAGGTGTAAGTTTTAAACCTGTGAAGTAAATCAATGCATATAGATTCTTAATAAAAACAAAAATTACTCAATGGCTTATACACACAGTA
The DNA here is from genome assembly GCA_032191745.1 of Picea mariana. Taxonomy (NCBI): domain Eukaryota; kingdom Viridiplantae; phylum Streptophyta; class Pinopsida; order Pinales; family Pinaceae; genus Picea; species Picea mariana. Next base: position 11,742 of record JASDQU010216103.1, read on the forward strand.
CACAAAGATTTACGCTGGAAACCCTTAACTGGGAGAAAAGAATCCTTCCTTGGTGTCGCGGCTTTCAACTCTTCATTGTATTAATTTCACCATTCACAATACAATATATACAATATTTTAGGTATTATGTAGCTACCAAAACCCTAATCCATTAATTTGTGATCAAAAGAGACATTTTTTGAATCTGATGAGACCACACACAGACATGCAAAGAATATAAAGCATACCCAACATTCTACCACTTGTTGTTTTGTTTGCATACAAGGGTTCACAGGATTACATAGTCAACAATCTAGGACAACAATGCCCATTGTTACTATACATCAAGAGAACTTATCTATTCTCATAGAGTTTGTTAATGAATATGCCACATTCTTCAAAGTGTCAACCTTTTCCAGCAACACCTTCTTTTCTTCAACCATGTCTCTCACAAAGTGATATTGAATATCAGTATGCTTTGTCTTCAAATGATAAGGATGGTTCTTTGCCAGAAACATTTCACTCTGACTTTCACAATCTAATATCACTTCTTGTTGTACCAACCAAATACCTGAACATAATATCTGTAATTATGTTGCTTCCTTGCTCGGATGAGTGGTTTCCATGTATTCAACTTATGCAGTTGAGAGTGCCACTACAACATGTCATTTTCTCATCCAACTGATTACACCTCCAAATAGGTTAAACATATACCCACTTGTAGATATTCTATGATCCATATCTCCAGCCCAACCTGCATCGACAAACCCATGTATGTCCAACACTCCGTCCAATCCTGGTCTTCCTTGGTAGCACAATCCATAACTAGTAGTGCCACTCAAATACGTGAAGACCCTCTTTACTGTTGTCCAATGATCCTTCCCTAGTTTTTACATATACCTACTCAAAACTCCCACTGCACATGCAATGTCCAGCCTAGTACAAACCATTGCATACATCAAAATGTCAATTGCACTGGCATACAAAATATGGGACATGTCCTCTTCTTCTTCCTGTGTCTTGGGACATTGATCTATAGATAATTTTACACCTATAAGAATAGGAATGTTGATCAGTTTACTTCCATGCATATTAAACCTATGCGATATCGTCTCAACATATTTTCGTTAATTTAACCAGAGTTTCCTTTTTGCACGATCTCTTTTAATCTCCAATCCCAAAATGAAGTTAGTAGCATCGATATCCTTCATGTAAAATTTGGAGGATAGTTGCAATTTAACCTCCTTGATAACATCCATGTTATTTCCTACCAGCAACATGTCATCAACATACAACACTACATAAATGAAGTGATTACCAACCTGCTTGGAATATACATAGTGATCAACCCTACTTCTCACAAACCACAATCCAAGGATGTATGTGTCAAACTTTTGGTACCACATCCTAGGTGATTGCTTCATACCATATAGTGACTTATTTATCTTACAGGTCGACTCTTTATTTTCCTTCACTAAAAATCCTTTTGTTTGCTTCATGTAGATTTCATCTTCCAGATCGCCATGTAGGAATGTTTTCATCACATCCATCTATTCCACTTCAAGATCAAAAGCAACAACAATAGATAAAAGAAATCTAATAGAATTTAACTCGGAAACAGGAGAAAAAATATCACCAAATTCAATTCCCTATATCTGGGAATAACCTTTTGCTACTAACCAAGCTTTGTATTTCTCCACTTTTCCTTCTGCATTAAAATTCTTCTTAAACAACCATTTGAAACCAACCAATTTTCTTCTAAATGGAAACTCAACTAGATCCCATGCCTCATTCTTATCCAAGGCATCCATTTCTTCAACCATGGCCTTCTTCCAGAGTTTACTATCCTTTGAATTCACTTCTTTCTTGAAACTTATGGGATCATCATCAGTGATAGATAAAGAAAAAATAGAATGAAAATTAGCTGGACTATACCTTTTTGGTTTCCTTCTTTCCCTCACTGATCTCCTAAATACTGGGGTATGAGGTTCTTCTTCTTTTTCTTCATCTTCTTTAGTTGATTCAGATTTTTCATCATCCAACTCAAAATCTATTTTCTCAAGTTCTTCTTGCCTTGGTAGGAATTCCTATTTGGCAACATCTTTCACCTCTCTAAAAACAACATCCCAACTATAAAAAGTATTCTTAGTTTCTGGGTTCCAAAGCTTATAACCTTTCAAACCATCTTTATAACCAATAAAGATACATTTTTCATCTTTATTATCCATCTTACTCCTATTTTCCTTTGGAACATGTACATAAGTATCACAACCAAACACTCTAATATGTTCAAGAGAGGGTTTCTTACCCGTCCATCCCTCGTGTGGAGTTTTATCATCCACTGTTGATAAGGGTGATTGATTGACTAGGTAACATGTTGTATCCCCCGCCTCTGCCAAGAATTATTATCCTAACTTGACACCACTAAGAATGCTTCTTGATTTTTCCATCAGTGTCTCGTTCATCCTTTCTGCAACTCCATTCTGTTGAGGTGTTTATGGATTAGTCTTTTGCCTTGCTATACCACACTTCTTACATAATTCTTTGAATTCATTTCTGCAGAATTCTCGACCATTATCTATCCTCAATACCTTTATTTTCTTCTCTGTCTAATTTTCTACCAGAGCCTTGAACTCTTTAAATTTATCAAATACCTCAGATTTATTTCTAAGAAAATTAATCCATGTGTTCCTTTAGAAATCATTTATGAATGAAACATAATACACATATTTACCTAGTGATGGAACACGCACAGGTCCAAACACATTAGTGTGTATCAACTCTAAGATCACCTTTGCTCTTGTAGCACCATATGGGAATCTTACTAGATTTTTTTTACCATATATGAAATGTTTAGAGAAATAAAAATCCAAAGTGAAATTAGACATACCTTCAACCATACATTTACCGTGTAGTGTTCGAGGGACCATTTCTCCAATATGGCCCATTCTTTGATGCCACAGTATGGTGTTCTTTCCAGGGATAGTATTGGTCTTGTCTTCTTTGTTTCTCTTCTTAAGGACAACATGATTTTTACACCCATTAGTATAAGTGTTTCCCAACAACTTCTACAGAGTTCCACACTGAACTCTCGTCATAAACACCATTGCTCCTTGTACCATCTTGCAAGTTCCCTTTCCCAATACAGCATCCACACCTACATCATCCAACTTGATTATATATATTAGGCTCCTGGCTTTTGGAATCTGCAGAACCCCAAGGAGAGTTCTAATCCTTCCATAATTTAGCAACAACTTAACCCTTCCACGTCCCATGATTTTGGTTGTCGAGTCATCTCCTAGGAATACACCACCACCATCGTATTTTTCATATTCACATAACCACTCCCTGTGGGGAGTCATATGATATGACGCACTTGATTCGATCAACCATACACCATGGTCTTCATGTGTACCTATAGATGATAGGTAAACATCACCTCCTTCTTCAGTGGATATTTTTTCCTCTGTGGAAGAGGCATTATCAGATCCCTTTGGTTTATCAACCTTCTTAGACTTACAATCTTTCTTATAATGGCCTGCTTTAAAACACTTCCAACATTTCCTCAAATATTTCCCTGGAGACTTAGATATACCTTTAGATTTATATCTAACCCCCCGAAGACTTACCAAGATTCCTATACTGGGTATGACCTCTTACAAATAAAGCATTTTTTCTATGACCATCCATGATTTTCCACCTCATCTCTTCAGGTAACAAGGATGCAACTACATCCTCATACTTCAATGTAGATTGAGTGGTACTACCAATTGCTACAACAAATTATCCCAAGAGTCTGGGAAAGAACATAACAAAGTAATACACTTATCTTCTTATGCAATCATAATATTAACAGAGACAAGTTGACTTACCAGAGTATTGAAGGAATTTAGATGTTATGTCACATTATCTCCATCTTCCCTCCTAATATGATACAACTTCTTTCAAAGAAACAACTTGTTTACTAGGGACTTGGATTGATACAAATTCCCTAACTTATCCCATAGTTCATTGGTTGCACATTCTCCCAAGACATTCAACAACACCGAATCTATTAGGCAGAATCGAATATTACTCCTTTCTCTTCTATCCAACTTCTCACAATCTTCCTTCGACATAACAATAGGTTGTGTACTAGTAGTTTGTGTACTAGAAGATTGTGTAATAATAAATTGTGTGCCAGCAGATTGCGTACCAGTAGGTTGTGTACTAGGATCCACAGTGATCCATTTTTATTTGTCTACAAGAAGGTCCTCCATCTTGAGCTTCCATAGCTCAAATTTTTTACCATTGAACTTCACAACATCTATTCTACAAGATCTCTCCATTCTTCTTTCTACCCTCAAATCACCACTGCAAAATCTCCCACTGAACCTAGGTTTATCACAGACCCAAGATAAACTTGATCTATCAATACCTAGCCAAACCCTCAACAACAAAGGTGTCCCCTTGAAGACAAAAACTAACTTTGATACCACATGTAATTTTTAAACCTGCGGAGTAAAGAAATGCATACAGATTCTTAAGAAAAAAACAAATCAATGGATCATACACATAGTACACAGAGAATTACATTGGAAACCCTTAATCGGGAGAAAACCAACCTTCCTTGGTGCCACACCTTTCAACTCTTAATTGAATTAATTTCACCATTCACAATACAATATATACAATATTTTAGGTATTTTGTAGCTACCAAAACCCTAACCCTTAATCTAGGATTAATTGTCGGACACAGTTGTCGAATCTGATGCACCCACACACATAAATGCAAAGAATATAACACATACCCAACAAAAGGTCCAACCACAAGTATGGGAAATAAAACTAATCTTGAATCCTCAATAATAATTACCTCTCAAGGAGGCGTGACACTTATGAGACCCTAGTATATATAGTGGTCGAATCAGTATAGAAAACACCAAGACAAGAAGAGAGGGGATATCACTATACTTGCTCCAATGTGACCTCATGATTGACTCTTGTGTTAGAGGAGCTTCCTAACACACTCATTGTGATAATGTATTTGAACACTCTTTCGTGAGTTCTAGGTTTATTTTATGTTCACTTGGAGAGTTAACTTTTGAATCCTACACCAAGGCCCCAAATCCTATCTATATTGGTTTTCTGTCAAGAAAAAGAGTCTAATTGATTTTATATTATGCATTCTTTTTTTGTATGGTTGTTTATTAGGCAAGGGAACAAATGAAAATTCAATGATGTTTTTGATTCTTTACTAATCCAAAGAAGAGAAAACGTGCTTGCAAAAGATGCAAATTTTTCTTTTAGTGAACTCTGACTAAGGAATCGAAGAGAAACTTTTCCTTTTCAATTTTTAGAATCACCAAGACAACCTCACAATCATGCAACAACCATGCAAGAAAAATTAAAAAAATGAACAATATCATTGAATGCGAAAAACACCAATGTGATGTCTTTCAAAGAACCCAAAATATTTACCCTAGTAATTGTTTGTTTTGAAATTAAATTTTCTTCTGATATAAGAAAATGAATATCCAAATAAATCCAACAAACAATAGGAAAAGGGCTATGTGATATTGGTAGTGATGCCCCACGACACACTCAAATGTCTACACGAGATCAAAAAACCCAAAACTTGAAGAATGATATAGTAATGAAACACCTTTTATAAAACACCAATAGGATGAAAAATGGACAATTAAACACTACCAGATATGAAATGATTTTTTGGGGACACTTCACAGACCTCCACTCACTAGGAAGTGATCTTACTCAAACAAGACAACCCAAAAAAAACACTTAAGACACCTTAAACTCACTTCAAACTCAAACAAAATAGAAAATACTTAAACACAGAAGAGATCTATGCTATCAAATATATAACAAGATTATATGACCAGAAAAAGTTCATATCTGATCAAGGAAAATAAAAAAAGAACTTCAAAAATAGTCAGCTATAGGTTTGGTCGCGGCCCAACAGGTATGCAACTAGAAACCATCTACAAGTGGTTTTGTCCCAATAGGTATGCATCTCATGATCGATCACTTTGGTTTGAACTGGTTAATCATGACCATCTACAAAATTTGGGAAAAAAAGGTCCCAGATCTAGCCCAGGTCTGACAGATCTAACATATCTAGTCTCTGAGGGAGTGACAAGGAATACTATTAGGCTACAAAGAGAGGTTTTAGAGGTAAAGAAACAATGAAAAAAAACTAAGGAAGAATGAAATATCCTTCCCTGGTGGACTCACCAGTTTATCTTGTAGATAAATATCACCTATGAAGAAGAAAGACCTCCCTTGGAACTACCCTTGATCCAAGACAGACAACAAGATATACCACTACATAGTTTTATCTAGATCTACTAAATTCATTCCTATTTAAGAAATAATATAGAATGGCATACCTTTGAACTGAATATTTTCCTTACGTATCCTAGTCATTATAGCTCCGAAGATCTAGCTCCAGCTCCTGCAACATACTTCATGTACACAAGTGCAACAAATACCAATCCTCAAACCTTATTAATCTTGAGGAAAACTCAGAT
>JASDQU010216104.1:0-18250 GCA_032191745.1 Picea mariana
GGCAATGTGCAGATGGAGGGTCTATAGGCGATTCTGAACCCCCTCGACCTTTCTGCCTTTAATGGTGGGGGGGGGGTCCAAAATGAGGCGGTTTTTTTCGGTGGGCCCTATCCCAACGTGTCATCCATCCATTGCATCAGACCTCTTCCACTCCAGACCACTTACTGCTTACCACCCTTCCAACTTACCACCCTTCCAACTTACTACCATACCACTCCTGCCTCATGACGTCAGCCTCCATTATCCCGCCATCTTTGTCCCTACATTTGCATAATCTAAATTTAGGGTAAAAAGAGTAATAGATTAACAAAGGTTAGCAATAAAATTAGTGTAGTTAAACTAGGCTAAACTAGTTAATAATTAATTAATTAATTAATACTTAAGTTAGTTTAGTAACTAGGTTAGTTTTTTATTAATTAATATTAAATAAAACAATATTAAAATAAAAACATAAAAAACAAAACAAAATAAAAAATATAACAAATAAAACATAAAAACATATTAAAACAAAAACCAAACGAAACAAAATGCAAACATAAAATATAATAAAACAAAACAAATTTAAAAAACAAACAAAAAAACAAAACAAAACATATATAATTAAAAACAAAAGTAAAAAAATAAAAACTACCCTAATTCTACCCTCCCATGCATTCATCACATCACACTCCATATTAAAAATAAATCAAACGACCATGAATAATTCCGGGCCCCCCCTCGCCATCCAAAGTTTAACGAGAGGAGGGGGTCCAGAATGGTTGTGTTATGAAACCATCCATTGGACACTTGTCGGTTCCACATGCTAGTGAACCCCCCACCCCCCTAAAAGTGCTTACCATCTCAGGGGGGTCCGGAATACCGCCTTCCCGAAAAAAAACCACTTTCCCCAATTTTTTCAAAAAATCGCCCATTTTTGCATGTTCAGTATGTCTTCTTCCGAAACCGATTTCGGGCGAACGAAAGCGAATTTTAAGAAACCGAGAGAGGTTTTTCTCTATAACAAGATGATGAACAAAAACCTCTCTCATTTGTTTCACAGGTTCCACGAGAAGGGATAATAGAATCCATCTTCGAGGCCCTTTTTTCCAGTTTTTCATTTTTCCATTACAATCCTGATTTTACAGGAGTTGTTACGGCGAGATGGAGGCGAATTTGGTGAAACCGAAGGAGGTTTTTGTCCATCACATGCCCATATACAATAAAATTTTTCATTTTTTTCCTAGGTGTCAGTGTTGAAGAGAAAAAAATGTCTGTTCAGACCCCTTTTTTGCAGAAATTAGGCCCGTCTTTCATGGCGGACAGTTCCAGATTTTTGGTGATTTGTGGCTATTTTTGGCCAAGGCGGTTGAATCCGACTTCAAAAACTTATGGGGAGGTCTATCCTATTTATTCATATGATTTTAATGTAAGAGGGGGAATCAGTCAGGGACCATGATTTAAAATCTTGTATCAGAGCTCATAGAGCCATCTGTATTTTTCATCAATTCAATAATACAGTCACAGCGGTTACATGATTCTTGTGTCAAGTATATTGGTAAAGTGCTCCTCCAGTAAATGGTTTTCTCTATTTCCATATGTTTTCTTTCCTTATTATACGACAGAAGTTTATGAGCAGAATTTGTTGTAAGATACACTCTGTTTCTGGCTGCGGATAATATTAATGTTTTCTTCTGATATTCAGTGGAAGAATTATTCATTGCTCTGTTGCTAAATTGATCATTTCTTTTTCCTCCTCTTTCATTTCATTTAATTTTACCAGATCCAATAATTTTCCTACCTTGCCCTGTAAAGTTGTCTGTAGGATTTGTTTTTGATTAAATCTCAGTTTGTGACTCCATTGCCCATGGCCCTTTTCTCCTGTTCTAGCCAATCTATAGAAAACTCCAAGAACATAACCTATTCTGCATAACTAGCCTAATATACTATATCAAACAAATCTAAATTTGATAGAGAGATCCCTCTCTGAGTCTCGGAGGGCTAGATCCCTGACTCGAAGCAGTTTTGATGTTGCCTCTGTGACCTCCTCCACAACCTTGGGAAAATTATAGAGTGATAACAATAAATTCCTCAAAATTGACCAATCTTCGTTAACTATGTAGCTGATCAAGAAGTAGTACCAATAGATATGTTGACATTGGGTGCCTTTTTTACCTTAGTTTCTTTGAGTTTTCTTTCCAAGCTCTGGTTTTGTGAGCCAATGAATCAATATGGTTATTCTTCTTCTTTCCAAGCCTTTATAGTTTCTCATTATGGATAGTCAATTCATCAACTTTCCTCTACAATTAAGAACATTTGTATTTCAGAGATGCATTCTCATTCTTGATGTGCTTGTCTAATACTTTAAACTCTTCCAACTCAACCTTCAATATATCAATTCATCGGTCTTTCCTTTCTAGTCTGGAAGATATTGAATGAGTATCAGGAAGCCAAGTAGGCTCATAGTAATCTGTTGTGTTTTCAATATCATGAGGCACATGTGTAGATGGCCTAGCTGAATGAGGGGATGAATACACTAGTATATCATGCTTAGAGGACTTCTTTTGGGACTTCTTAAATATTGGAATTGTGGACTCGTGATGTTGTGTATAATGTTTCTCAGTAGGCATGAGTTCTATATCTAAGTGAATTGGATTTTTCATAGAACAAGGAGAATTAGGTGTTGATGTTTTAACATGTGGTTTTTTCTTAGCCATGCTTCTTGTAATTCTCCTTGTACTTTTGACATGAATAATGGGAACAATGGAAATGGTAGGAATTGGTGTGATAGGGGTAGGGTTTGGTGGTACAACGGAAGTAGGAATAGTTGGATCCATGGGGACACCAGGTTGGCAATTTCATTTCAAAGGAGTCTTCTTAGGATTCCTTTCATGAATAGTGAAGTTCTCAGCTCCATGGGGGATGAGGGCTTCACTGTTTTTTCTTTTTATTAATATTAGGAACAATGATAGCTTCCTGGGGTATCCCCCCATGTGGACCCCATCTAGTAAAAAACCCATTTAGAGACAACAACAAATCTCAACTATCACCCCTTTGCTTTAATTATTCCATAATTAAAATTTTAATATGGTAGTGGTGATACATGTCATGATGAACATTCTTAGGGCTTTCCTGTACCTGTTTAGCCATCCAACCCAAGCTTTGAAAGAGGTAAAATGGAAAATTCAAATGCTGACCAACTTCAAAATGCAATAAGAGGTGAATATGGTAAAGAAAAGTGAATGCATACCATCCTGCACAAGTGAAAATATTCTGGAGTATGGAAAAAAGGTTCTTCCATTTCTCCACGATCCATGTCGTCAACACCCCCTTTTTCCAATCTGGCGTTTTTCTGGTTGAGCACAGGAATCGATCCCAGGTCCCTTGCTCTATTGGTTTGTCCTTAAACCATTGTTATCTCGTCTAAGGGAGCCCCACGGCTTTGACCAATGTCTCCTATGATATGAAAAATACCAAATCTCCTATACGTGTCACATTACCATTGAATCCTTATGTAAATTCCCTAGTTATAGAGGCTTTGTACCCTTGTAATGTTCTCAAGAACGACAACCAGCCTACAGATTTGAGGATAGGATTACTAAAATTATAATCTAGATAATCATTGATCTCCTTTAAATACCATGGCTCAGTCCTCACATCGTCAAGCTTCTCCATATCACCACAACCTCAAACAAGGAAGAATATCCAAAGTACTTTATTTAACCAATTCACATTGCCAATGGGAACCAAGGCATCGGGATTTGGGAAAGAGTATAAATGAACTTAGAGTTGTTTCAAATCCTTATAGTGATTCAAAACAAGTGGGGATCGATGAAATGGGTGATGAATACAAGAAATGGTCATTCAAAGTAATGATAGTGCATGAAGAGAGAGAGATTATTGTGGGTTAATAATTGTGCATAATGGTAAAAAAATCATGCAGAAAAATGGAAAAGGTAATGGGTATAAGCATATGGTATAGTCAATTTATATAATATCATCACATGGAGTATGAGGATTAGATGGGGTATGGGTAACATAGTATTAACAAACATGGATTATGAATAGGTTGTTGGATCATTGGGTAAGATGAACTCATAGGTAACATAGTGTAGATTTCTCGTGTCTTTAATAAATAAATAAAAAATAAAATATTTACTTATTACCTCAATTTTAACTTAAATTTACCTCATGATACATGTTGAAAAGAAAGAAAGAAGGAGAGTTGGATCTTATGTTTATTATGTCAAGCTTCCATAACCATTGAATTCTCATTGTTGAGCGATTTGAACTGGATAATGTTGATGTATAGGTGATGACATTGCTGGTGTTTGAGTTTCATATTTTTCATAAGAAATAGATGAAATGAATGATGTTGCTGCTATAGACTTGTGTTACACATTATTTTGGTCACCCTGATGATAATTATACAATCATGTGTTCAAGCTCTCAAAATGATCTTTTTCTTGAGAAAAGTAACTACTTTCTTCCCCTACAAAACTGATTTTTGGAAGGACACCGCAAGCTGCATTTATTACACAGTGCAGAAATCCTTGATTTCTGCAGGCTGCTCTATAGCTGGCTCATGGGGTTTCTGTAGGCTTCTATATAGGCAGGGTGTGGTAGCACTTGAAAGCTAAAAGAAGAAAGAGGTTCACGAATTTTCTAGAAAGGGAATCTTCTAGAATGTGAGGTGGCGTCCATATGGTTGTGATCCTACTAGCTTCTCTAATTTGGTGGTATCATCCTCATTCCTTTAACCACTTCACCTTCTCCTATATAATCATAGGTTTCTCATGGAAAAGGTTAAGAAAGATTAAGCAAAGAATTGATGAAAGAATAGGCGAAGACTGTGTGAAGAATCCTGTTTCAAGTGATGCTTGAGGTCTCCATTTGTCCATCAAACTTTTGTGGATCATCTTCATGCAAATTCCAGAGCAAGTGTATGTGTGTGTTGGAATGAAGGACCACTAAAAGGGAACTTGTGACATCAAGGCAATTCGGTTGTATATTCCACTTTTCATTAATATAATACGGTGGCATGTTTCTTTCCCATAAAATCATTCTCATTTTATTACATGACTCCTTGATCACATGTTTAAGTTTTCATTGAATCTATTATTGTTTCTTTCACTTTGCTTGGTTTGTGTCATTGTAGATCTGATTTCACAGGAGCACCGGAGCGAAGCAAGGACAACAAATATATAAGGAAACAATTGTAAAGGTATGTCATCTATTCCTTCTTTGGTAGTAAATTCAATGATTGCAACTTAGGGAAAGCATCATGTTCCATCTTGTTTTGTTCTAGATCCAGGTGGATCTAGGGAGATTATTTTATGTTTGCATTCACCGATTTATCCAATAACAAAATTGGCGACTCACGGGTAGGTATTTCCCACTCTACCTGTAGTCGTAAATGAGGGACTCTTTCTAGAAAGAAAGACACTAAAATGGATCCATACCCAAACTTCTTCAAGTCTCCATTCTTTCTTTTGGTGAGCTTTGTCTTCATGCTACAAAGAAAACCATTGCACCAATTGAACACCCGAGGTTCCGTGCATTCCACGACATACTGAAAATATCTCTGAAGATCCATGTGTGGAGATGAACTTCCCACCGTCCGTGCAATGGTAAAAAGAATAGTTCAAAGAGTCAAATCCTAAACACCTCTAATGTCTACCTTACCTTTGCGTCTCTCAACCTCGGGTTCATAGCCGCGATGGATGTATTCAGTCATTTGAAGGCCTCCACCCCGACCTCCTGTTAAGGTCACACGTGCTCCATGATGATATAACCCTGTCAAGAATATATATCTTCAATATCTAAAGATAGAATGTGGGCACCCACATGAAACACCTGCTGGTCTACGTCCCACATGTGGACCAGGTACTCTAGTAGCCTCAGTTGGGCTCTCATGCCCTAGATTTTGAAATTTTTTAATAATCCACCCTGTCGAAGGGAATTTACAATGCCCAGATCATTCAAAGCCATAAAATCATCATCTTCATTCTCTCGTTCTCTCCACTCCAGCATTTTGGCGATCACATACCTGCTTGGGGGCAAGAAAAGGAGTTAGCACCTGCATTTCCTACTTTGGAAATTCTTTATTGATCAAACGCATACACAATTTTTTGGATTTTCGGCTGCCGTAGACAAATTTTTCACACAGTGCAAGGTTTCCGCAGGTGAGCCATAGGGAACCTACAGAAATCCTTGATTTCCGTAGGTCCTGATACTGGTCACCTGCAACAGCCCCAGCACATGCCTACTGGACCAAAACTAGATCCAAAAACCATATTTTAACCAATTAAAATGAATTTCAATCCATTGAAAAGGAAGAGGATGAAGAGCTTATCGTTTTGGCAGAAACCATTCATTGAATGATCGCTTGTGCTTCTCGCAATCAACAACCGAAGTATGAGGTAAAAACAAGGTTTCTAGACAATTTTTTGACCAAATGCAAATGAAATGGTCAAAAGAGGTTTTACCCCTATTTATTTCACTTTTTCCTTTTTCTAACAATATTTTATATTATTTAAATTCATTTTATCAAAAACCTACAATTCTAATGGTCTCGTGAGTGTTTTGGTTCTCGCAGATAGAAAGACTAGGGTCGTGATCAATGAAGTATGGATGTTTTTTGTGATTTGTTTTCTTTTCATCACGTATATGAATACTTTTCAGGGTTTCTCATAAAAACCTTGAGCTCAGTATTTGTTCGTTCTCGTGCTCATGAATCAATGAGAACGCAACTGAGTATACTTTTGTCACTTTTTCGTACTTGTCATGGTAACACGAAAAGAGAAATCCATGGAGTATCCTTTAATCTCTTTTCACATTCCATAAAAATGAAAATATTTCCGAGTGACCTTGTTCTTTTCACACTTGTAAAAGTATTTGAATAAAACCTTTGATGGGCGAAAGTTTATCACTTTTTCGGTCCTATCAAACTATTTTATGAAAAAGGAACTGGGAGAGTTCTCTTTAAGTGTTTTTTAGATTCTCAAAATATAAAAAAAACCCCAAGTTTTCTATCTTTGGACTCGTTAAACAAACATCGAAAGATCCATACGAGACCGAACCACTCCTTCTTAGGGTTCGTTAAACACACTCTGAAGGACTCATCCAAAGGATGAGATTACGTTAACAAGCATATGTTATCCTCCTCAATCTTGCGTAAAAATAAGGAGATACTCGCCAGAAATGGTGGGGGGGAATTTGGGAAAGGAATGTTTCTCTGTATTTGTGTTAGTGGCAGTAAGCGTCGCTCTTGAACATGACACCCCCTTTCATCATTTGAATCTGGGTTGGCAAATCCATTTGTCTCTCGTATGACTTTCTACAAGTTTATATCTTGGGTTGTCTTTGAGTCAATGCTGCCAAGACCATTGTCATGTCATTCATATGTTCAAGAGAAGTCCAACCAAGCTCTCTATTGAGTCAGCCATCTGCAGTTGTCAATTCCTACCATGTTGGCCTTCCCTGTGTCAGTTTCAAATCATATTCATACTTTTCTCTACCCTAAATCTGTTACTTATTTCATGTCATTGATGGGGGATACATCAAGGCCCTCCTATGACGAGTCTTTTCTTGTCGACTTCAACTCATTATCCAGGAACAATACATAGAAATCATTTAGTACCTTAGAACCTGCATGCCTCAATGGCAGGTTTCTTCTCTTTCAATAGTGGATTCACATCATTGGTCCCTAATCGAGAGATTCCATCGAGTGTTCAACTTCAGTTCATTTATTCACATTCATTGGATTGTACTAGCGTACCTTGAGATTCATTGACATCAATGGTGATTTCTCTCGCACTTGTTAACGGTTTTCATTAATGACCGGTAATCGAGTGGTTTCTACAATGTTTGACTTCAGCACCTGTAATCACATGGCTAGATTCGTATTAACGGATGACAGGATTGAAGACCCTAGATCTCATCATTCTTGGTCCAGGTTGCGATGGAGTATTTATGATTTTTATTGACACATAGATCCACTTTGTATGTCTCGTGGCTATGTCTGAATCTGAATCTTCTAATACATAGATCCACAGTGTATTCCTCGTGGCTATGTAGAATCTTGATGACATGGATCCACAATGTATAATTGGTGGCCATGACCTACATCTATGATTTCAATCATTTGTAGTTTGAACATGGGAATGCCTACCTCAAACATGGTATAATATTGTGCATATGTTTGATTGTTTGCAGGTTCCTAATTGGTGCGTTCCTAGTTCCTGACACACACACACATTTTACAAAGTATTTTGTTTGTCACAAATTCTAGCCTCATACTTTGGGGGGCATTCTGTTACACATTATTTTGGTCACCCTGATGATGATTCTACAAGCATGTGTTTAGGCTCTCAAAATGAACTTTTGCCTGAGAAAAGTAACTTCTTTCTTCCCCTACAAAACTGATTTTTGGAAGGACGCCACAGGATGCATTTATTACAAAGTGTGGGAATCATTGATTTTCACAGGCTTCTCTATAGCTAGCCCACGTTTGAAAGATAAAAGAAGAAAGAGGTTCACGAAGTTTCTAGAAAGGGAATCTTCTAGAATGTGAGGTGGCGTCCATATGGTTGTGATGCTACTAGCTTCTCTAATTTGGTGGGATCATCCTCATCCCTTTAACCACTTCACCCTCTCTTATATAATCATAGTTTTATCATGGAAAAGGTTAAGAAATATTAAGCAAAGAATTGATGAAAGAATAGGTTAAAGACTGTGTGAAGAATCCTGTTTCAAGTGATGCTTGAGGTATCCATTTGTCCATCAAGCTTTTGTGGATCATCTTCATGCAAATTTCGGAGCAAGTGTATGTGTTTGTTGGAACGAAGGACCACTAAAAGGGAACTTGCGACATCAAGGCAATCCGATTGTATCTTCCACTTTTCATTAATATAATACGGTGGCATGTTTCTTTCCCATAAAATCATTCTCATTTTATTACATGAGTCCTTGATCACATGTTTAAGTTTTCATTGAATATATTATTGTTGCTTTCACTTTGGTTAGTTTGTGTCATTGCAAATCTGATTTCACAGGAGCACCGAAGTGAAGCAGGAACAACAAAAATATAAGGAAGCGATTTGTAAAGGTATGTCATCTATTCCTTCTTTGGTAGTAAATTCAATGATTGCAAATTAGGGAAAGCGTCATGTTCCATCTCATTTTTTTCTAGATCCAGGTAGATCTAGGGAGATTATTTTATATCTGCATTCACCGATTTATCCAATAACAACTTGTGAACATGATGTAGATATGATGATGGGAAGAAGTCAGAGTTGCTTTGGAAACTCCAAACCGTTATTTATGGAACTGGTGAGTTGTGGGTGATGAACAACTTCATTTGAATAAGTCACGGGTCATCCTATAATAGATACATGGATCCTGTAGCTATAGAAGACAATGGTTACAAGACTGCTCAATGGTTACCAAACTTCCTATAACGGTTTAAATCACAATTATTGAACCTTTCTATTGAACCTTTCTATTGAAAGGTTGTGTAGTGGAGATGAAATACATCAGGTCTGAGATATGTTGATAATCTAAAAGAACTGAAAACATGAAAGATGATAATATGAGAACTAAATATGAACTGAATATGTTGAACTTGAAACAAAGAAAGAACTGTTGCAAGCCATTGCTGATGAAATCAAATAGTGTTCATTTACTATCCAACCTGAGGTATAATTATCATCATGTGAATAAATGTGTTGATATCAAACATGAAGACAAATCATTGTATTACCAATTGTTGGGGCTCAGAAATGTCTTATTTTCATCCACCTTTCCCTTCATCATTCTTCACATTTCATCGCCCAATTAACCTTTCATGACATCATTTCCATAAATACATTTGGGTTTCACCTTATTATTTTCCACTTTATTCATTTTAGTATTAAAAAGGAATTTGTGATTAAATGTTAGAAAATCGACATGTTTTCATATATATCTCAAATATGTGTGAACTTTGTAATGTGTAGGAATATGTGAAGGATTAATTCAAAAGGACATCTCGAATACTTCCTCCACCATTTCAATATTTGAGGAGATAATTCAATCCCATTCCAAGGAGAAGATCATGGAGATTTGGTTGGAATATCTTATCCAAGATATATGAGAGATATGTGTGAGGATTTGAAGGGATTATATTTTGTAATANTATAAAAGAGAGTGCTCTCTCTTCATGAGATTTCAATTAGGATTTGATTAGAATATGAAGTAATGTAGTAATCAAGTAATTAGAATCAGAGTAGTCTTTAGGATTCGAAAGAGAAAGGGATTCTTAGATTTGATTCATGGTTTTGGTTTTCATGCTTTCATTATTCTTTTATAAAGATTGATTTGATTATTGTAATATAAGATTGCTTCATTGGTAAGATCTCACATATGTTGTTGTGTCATTCAACTCTTCACATGTTATATTTTCTTTTCCTTCATGTAGTTCTCTATTCCTAGATTAATTTCCTTCACACAATTTCCCATTCCTAGATTAATTTCATTTACGCAATATTATTTCAGTCATGTGTTAGATTAATGATTCAATTTCAGTTGTAGCTTAAACATTAGATTATATTAGTATCGCTTCAATCTTGCATATACTTTGTGTGTGCTTCGTAAGTTTATAAACCTCAGATTGATAAATTAAATAGTTGGGCAAGTACTACAACTCAATTAAAACAACATTGGTTCGGCCCAATATAACGATTGTTGTTCCCTTGTCACAATTGTCGTTCCTTTTGTAAGAAGTATTGTTCATTTGAATAGAACAATTGTCGTTCCTTTTGTTACGATTGATGTCCCTTTGTAGGGGTTGCATCTCTGGAGGACGGGTATTGAAAATGGAAGGTAAGAACCTACGTAGGCAACAAGTAAAACGCTTGTTCCAGTGCCTACCTTTGGATGATGCATAAAGGTTGTTTTTAGGACATCTTTAGAGCCCAACATTTTGGCGTCGTTGCTGGGGAAGCATGATGGATTGAGGTATTAATTTCTTTTTCATTTCAATTCATGCAAGTGTGATCTAGATGTGTTGGTAAGGGGTCATAGAAGCTCGTGAGAGGAGACTCCTCATGTTCTCCCTACCAACTAAGTAGAAGTAATTTCAATTTTTGCAAATTTCAATTTTTACAAGATTGGTTTCAATTTCTGCAAGTGTGATCTAGACATGTTGGTAAGGGGGCATAGAAGCTCGTGAGAGGAGACTCCTCGTGTTCTTCCTACCAACTAGGTAGAAGTAATTTCAATTTCTGCAAATTTCAATTTCTACAAGATTAGTTTAAATTTCTGCAAGTGTGATCTACATGTGTTGGTTCTAAGGGTCATAGAGTTGCTTCATTGTAGATTCCTCACTGTCCCTACCAACTATCAGGAATGTTTTAATTTCCTCAACCGTGAAGAGTAATTGTTTTTAGCAAGAGTGTTTTTTTAAGTTTTTTCATTTTGATTTGGGTGTTGTATGAATCCTTTTCTTTTAACATGATTTAACATAAGCTTGGAACAGCTTACGCAGATCCTAGAAAAATTTGGGGTCTCCTCTTCTTTGGAAGAGGAGATCTTGACAGCAGTCGAAAGCTTATTCACTCCTCCTGAGGCGAACGAAGAATCAACATACGAAGAATCTTGCACATTTAATGAAGAACCATTAGGCATGCAAGAGGTCAAGGAGGACAGGGAGGAGTTGCATCATGATCTGAGTAAGACAAATTATGCCTACGAAATCTTGATCGAACGCTGGTTTCAAGCAAGTACTAGGTTAGATTCATTTAGTTTTTCTTTTTCTTTTTCTTTTTTTAATTTATAGTTTCAACTGCTAATTTCACACATTCATACATATTCTCGACTGTCAATTGCTAAATTGAAGGATAACATTTTATTATTATTGTTGCATGCATGGATACATTGGTTGTTTGATTATACGTAACTACTCTCTCATTTCTAATTAGCGTAGTGTAGGTAGGGTTTTATTTTCAAGTCTTTTATTTTTGCTAGAATAAGTATGCTCTCCTCCGCACTTCGTGTGATTGCGAGGATCAGAAAGTAGCATGACTGATTGACTAGTTTTAGGAATATAAATTAATTGACGAAAACAAAAAATTTCCTAATCTATTTTTCGTCTTCCATTTGCTGGTAAATTTTTAATAAGCTTGCAAAATAAATTTTTATTTTTATATTTTGAAAACATAATAGAAAAAATAAATGAAATTTGTGCATGCTTCTGTCTGCAAATAAAAAATAGTAAGTACATTAGAAAAAGATGAATAAAAAGATAAGAGGCCCAGATCAACTCTTAAAATGATAAAACAGTAAGTAAGATGGTCTGCAATTACAAGATAAGAGTTGTGCTTTTCCATGATGAAACTCTAAGCTGAAACAGTGTTACAACCGCACTCTTCTTGTGTTTTTACCTCGCCATGTTTTTTCCTTCATCCCTTATCATGTAGACCCCTGGAGATAACCCTGCAATAAACAAAATATCATATGTGCATAAACCACCTCATAAGCTTGATCGAACAAATAAACAATATCAACAATTTGCAATTTCAAGAGAGCCTAAATCCAAATTTGTTATATCAAGGCAAATATTTCCCATATGAGGTTCATCGCATGATTAATTGCCTCTACCTCTGTGCCTAGTATTTTCTTTGACTCTGCTTTGTGGATGCGGTAAACTGCCTTTTGTCTACCTGGTACACTCATTGATGAAAAATCAAGGAAAACGACTTATGGAAGCTAGCGGTGCTCTTGCTAGTCTCATTTTTTTGCCTATCTAAAAGTACAGTCATGTTGGTTGAAAGAGGAAGGTTTATGGAGAAAATTTTATGGTATCTAAAGATATCTTCCTACCAGTAGATGATCTTAAAACACAACATTATGCAGATCATAACATTTTTTTATGGCCTTCATTATGAGTGTATTTGTTGTTTTATGTTTTTTGCTACAAATAGAAAAGGTCAAACAGAAAGCAGCAGAGTGGAATGAAGGCGGTTACTTATTGATTATCAGCTCCAGAAATGCATGAACAGTATTTAATGCAATTTCTGCCAAATGAGATCCACTCGTACGTTCAAACGGAATAAAGAGGTGTTTCTGCTGGAGGTTGCAAGATTAAATTCTGTTTATATTGAAGCGGCCCACATCTATAGTTCTAAGTCGGCATATTTAGATAATTACAATGGTTGGCATTTGCAAAATTATCTGTAGTCTTTGTTGTTGGCAATCAATGAAGATTTTTTTGGCGATATTATTTCCAAACCGTCACTCTTGCGGGCACTCCCCAAAAATAAAAAACGATATCCCAACAGTAAATTTGAGTGTATTTCTAACGAAATGCAGGGATTGCAATTGAAATGGGTTACGATTTTTCCACATATAGTTTTCCAGCTACGCCGAACAGAATAATACAAATATTTGAATTTTGCAGGCATTGAAAGATTCTGGGTCTCGACACATATTTGAAACTGTTGAATGGGTTAAAAGAAATAGTAGTAATTTCAAGAATAAAGTATATGGTCCAGTTCTTGTTGAGGTCAATGTTTCTAACAAAGTTCATGTGGCTTACTTGGAAGGCCGTGTCCCAAATTATATTTGGAGGTCGTTTATCACTCAGGATTCGTTTGATCGAGACTTTCTTGTTAAAAACATGAAACAATTTTATATTCCTGTTCTAAATTATACTGGAAATAGAGAAATGTGAAGAGCACCTACACTAGTATCAGATGAAATGCGAAGTCTGGGGATCGCATCAAGGCTTGATGAAGTATTTGAAGCACCATCTGTGGTGAAGGAAGTGTTGATCAATTAGCTTGCACTAGACCATTCGTTCATTGGCTCAGAGGTGAAGAATCATAGAGCATATGAGGAAAACAAGTTAGGAGTGATGGATCTATGGACTCTTGAAAATCATTACCGTTGGTTGATTTCTCGGTATGGAGTTCATGTGTTAGCAAGTGTAAATCCAGTACAGGGGTCACAACTTTTTTCTTCTAATGTGAATGTGAGGGAATTCAATGAACTAAATCACAGGAGGAGTGAGGCTGAAGAGCATATTGCAAAACTTGATGAGGAACTTAAGAGAATATCAAGTGAACAAAGGCTTTTGGAGGATGAAGCGGCAAAGCTACACAGGAAGTGGGAGGAAATTGTCAATACTATGAGATTAGAGAGAAGAAAGCAACACGAGATGGCTAATCGGATAGATCAACATAGGATGAAGCAGAAGCTCAATATAGGAATTATACACTATTCGACTATGTAGGTAACCGGGTATACAACCACTTTGGACCAGGCCTCATGCAAAGGATGTCAAGGTGTCGATATGGGTATGTGCACGTAGCCAATAACAACTACGAAAAGTGGGGAATATATGCAATTGGAGGAAGCATGCATCCCACATGCATCCCACCATCAAAAGTGAGAGGAAATTTGTTTGTGGCCCCAGACGAGAAGTATAAGAAGCAGGTGACACGGCATGAAGACTGTAACCCTAATTCTTCTTGTCCCAACTGATGGTTGTGGGAGTCATTCGGTGATAAGTTTGGGAATGGACCATACTTCGTTCCATCTAGGACATGGAATGCTCTTCCAACGTAGAGATCACTAAGGATACAAGAGCCTGCATTTTCTACGCTCCTCTACACGCCCGTCGAAATAATTGGCAAGCATTCCCTCTACGATCGCAGACGTGGCCATTTACATATTGTGCCTTTAAATATTCCAGCTTTGCCACCTAGTATTTATGGTTTTCTCTCTTCCTTTCTGGTATGGTGACAATGATCATGATGAGAACTTTGTATAGGGTAGTTTGTTTTGACACTTGTCATTATGATATTTTCTATGCTTGGTTTTCTTTCTCCTTCCAACCATGGTGGATTGATGACAACCATGGTTCTATTGTGGGTTTTCATGGGTTTGTTCATTGGCTACTCTTCTGCTCGGTTATATAATAATTTCAAGGGCTTAGAAACACACTAAAGATTGCTTTCATGTTTTCTGGAGTTGTTTTCTGCATTCTCTTTGTATTAAATGCATTGATCTGGGGTGAGAAATCTTCTGGTGTTGTACTATTTGGGACCATGTTTGCTTTAGTCTTTTTATGGTTTGGAATTTTTGTGCCCTTGGTTTTTATTGGTAGCTACTTTGACTACAAGAAAACTACAATTGAAGATCTATTGAAAACAAGAAAAACTCCTAGGAAAATTCCAAAACTGGCTTGGTACATACAGCCTGTTTTCTCCGTACTCATTGGTCGCATATTGTCGTTTGGTGTTGTTTTCATTGAGTTGTTTTTCATCCTGACTTCTATATGGAAGAATTAGTTCTACTATATCTTTGGGTTCTTGTTCATAGTCTTTGTTATCCTTCTCATCACCTGTGCAAAGATCACGATTTTTCTCTGCTACTTCCAGCTATGCAGTGAAGATTATCACTGGTTGTGGAGAGCATCTCTGACTTCAGGCTCTTCAGCACTCTACTTGTTTCTATACACAATATTTTACTTCTCCACGAAACAGGAGACTTTAGTTTTCCTGATTGTCATTCTGTCAAGGTCAAATAGTCTTCAGGTTGTCAGAGTACCAAACTATCCTTCCATCATTGTCTCAGAATTGATTGGATCTGTGGTTATGCATGGTGGCCTGCACTATAGGTATATGAAAGTTAACATGCATTGTTTGTTTTGTTTTATTCTTTTTTTTTTTTGTTTTGTTTTATTATTCTTTTGTTTTATTATACACACACACACACACACACACACACACACATATATATATATAGAATTAGGTCAAACATAATAAAAATAAATAAAAATTATCAAAGATAAAAACAAATTATAAAAATAAAAACAACAAAAAAACAAATAAATTGCAAATCGATCTTTTTATAAATTCCTGAAAACAATATGAAAACATGTTTTTTTTTCGATTTTACACTTAGCAAGAAATCAACAATGAAACAAGCACGCGCAATGCCCATGACAAGAGGTATAAAACCACATTTTATTTATTTTTACTTTGTCTCATTTGTCCTTCTTTCTGCATATTATGTTTTTCTTCGAACATCTCACAAGTTTTCATGCAGGAATTGTACTAAGTTTTTCTGAGGTTAGCGACCGATCGCATATTGCTGCTAAAGTGATTTTCAAAAATCACAAAAACTTTTGAAAAAGACATGCCTTATTGGTTGCTTGACGAAGTTGATTCTCGTCTTACACATCATGGCGTTTGCAGTTACACATAAACCTTTTCATAAACCCATTTACGTCATGACTCTCTTCCTCCATTTCTCCTTCAAAGAAGATTTGTCATCCTTGTGTTGAATCCCATCTTCCATTGAATTATCCTTCATGACTTCACACACCTATCTTTCTAAGTCGCATACATTTCTTTAGCTTTTTCAGTTCAGTTTTCCTTGTCAATAAAACTACCCAGCTCCCTTTCTATGACTACATTGCATTGTCATAAACACTGTTACCACTGACATATTTTCATTTATAGTCCTACCACTCTTTTTATCATAACTTGCGTTGATTGATGTGGGATTCCTTAAGGCCCACCTTTCAACAAGTCTTGCCCCATCGACCTCAACACCTTATCTAGGATATAGACTAGAGTCCATTTTGAGTACCTGGAGGCTTGCATTCCTTAATGGAAAGTTCTCTTGCTGACAATCATGGGAATACATCAATGTCCCTTGATCGTCAGATCTTGCAAGTGGTTCGACATCAACTCATTCATTCGCACTTCACAAGATGTACTCAAGTACCTTGGCACTCATTGACATCAATGATGAGTTTCCTCACATTGGTTAACGACATTCATCATTGGTTTGTAATCCAATGACTTCTTTTCATGCTCAACATCGACACATTCATTCGCATGATTAGAATTGTACCATCAGGTTTCGCAACAGGTGTAGACTATGCACTTTTTCATGACTCTATCAGTAGTTACAACAACATGACTTCAACCATATGAGAGTACCACAGTTCCACTTTCATACTTTCTCTTTTCCATGATTCATTCAGTAGCAGTTCAGATTCCTCCACTTTACATTCTCTGATATAGCCGACAGCAGTCACGACTACAGTAGCAATCACTTTTCACATGATCATGTAGCAGTGACATCTTCCATGCTCCACTAGTTGCATCAGCCATATTCCTCTTACATAGTTCATCAACATTTTGGGTAAGTGGAGATATGTTATTTTCTAAACTTTAATCATGTAATTCCTCAATTTCTAGCAATGAATAATTTGGAAAATTCCCTCACCTAGTTCCCTTTCTTTTTCACTTCTATGACTTATGCCCCGTTGCATGAGGAAATGCAACAAGTTAAGTTGGGGGGTAGGGGACTTTATTCACTATCATCACTCCACTTTTCCACTAACATCATTCCATTTTTCGTCTCATTTACCATTTATGAACATTTCTTTTCCAACATTTATTTTCCAACAATACTTTGTTGCACTTTGCTTCATAAGCATTGTTATACATATTGGCATGATTCACACATATACAAAAAAAGGGCTTTCTTATACTTAGTGATGTTTTCCTTATGCACATTGAAAACACACATTTTCCAGTAAGAATATGGGCAAATTATTATCATAACAGCAAGAGAAAAAATAACGAAATGAATGTTGTTAACACAAGAACCAACATTCTTTATATTCATGGTTGTCACACAAGATCCAACCAACAGAAAAATGTCAACTATTGCTCATGTAAATCCCACCCTGGAAAACATTCATTATCATCACTCAAAGCCAACATTTAGATGCCAAAATTTCTTGAGAATATCCATGCATGGTTGCATGAGGACATGCAACAAGTTAAGTCGGGGGGTATGTTGGGGCTTAGAAATGTCCTATTTTCATCCACCTTTCCCTTCATCATTCTTCACATTTCATCGCCCCATTAACCTTTCATAACATCATTTCCATAAATACATTTGGGTTTCACCTTATTATTTTCCACTTTATTCATTTTAGTATTAAAAAGGAATTTTTGATTAAATGTTAGAAAATCGACATGTTTTCATATATATCTCAAATATGTGTGCGCTTTGTAATGTGTAGGAATATGTGAAGGATTAATTCAAAAGGACTTCTCAAATACTTCCTCCACCATTTCAATATTTGAGGAGATAATTCAATCCCATTCCAAGGAGAAGATCAGGGAGATTTGGTTGGAATATCTTATCCAAGATATATGAGAGATATGTGTGAGGATTTGAAGGGATTATATTTTGTAATAATGGG
>JASDQU010216105.1:0-17330 GCA_032191745.1 Picea mariana
GAAGCTCAGTTAGTGTGGTTGGGGTTGGCCAGTCACGAATGACTTGGATCTTAGCTGGATCAACATGTATCTTGTTGGAGCCGCCCTTGTTTTTTAACTTGTCACAATTTTCATTTTGGATACTTAAAATTTTAAAGATGACCTTTTGATTCCCCTCCCTCCCCCCCGAAACTTTGAAAGCTCTGCAACCTTGTCGATTAAGTAGTGATGCTTTCTCTACCCTCAAAACAAGTTCACTTTCTTAAGAATGTCGCTCTCTTTGTTTTACTTCGGGATCTCGCAGGTCGGATAATATAACTCATGAATTTACACGTCCCGAGTCACGAAACGGCGAAGTCTTTTTAAATTTTCGCTCAAGACAGTAACCAGGGTAAAATCTTATAACCCAGTGATTAGACGTCATCGGGTTTTTGCGCCTCGGTGGTCGCTAAGTTCAAATTTTTACTTTTACAGCTCCGAGAGCCGAGAACATGAGGTTCTTTCGGGCTAACCCTGGTCAAGGATTAAAGGCAAAAAAGACTAACCTTGGTTAAATCTGTTCTCGGCATCTCGCCATTCGGCATTATCTTTTAGAAAGTTACGTCGTCTAAAACCTCGACTCACGAAGTCGCGACATAATTATAACTTGATTAATTAATCACCTAATCTGAGATTTTCCTCCCCTTAATGGAGTCTTAATTATCGCCATCTCGCAGTTTCGCGACTCGGCATATTAATCTCCCAGAAAATTGTCTTTGAAGTTTCGAGTCGCGATATGGCGAATAAATTGATTAAAAAAGTAATAATACTCCAAATCATGATTACTGTAAATTAAGCCAAAATCGGTCCTCGCAGTCTCGCGAGTTGAAGACTCGAAAATTTAAAAGGAAATCCACGATGCAGCGAAAATCGAGAAAGTTATTAACGTTGCTAAGTTTTGATAATTTAAAATAAAGCAAGATATGTCCCGCACATCGAGGCTTGCACGATCCCCAAGGTAACTATTTGCTCTCCATACTCCGACTGACTGTCAAACCGTCAAAATTTATGACATTAATGGGAAGATAAGGTAAATCTATGTGTAAGATCAGATTTTTTACGACATAAGTTATTTCTAATTTCGAATTGACAGGCTTGCTTTGAAAGGTACCGTTTTTTTAAATATATGCGAGAGCTGAGTTTCATTATGCATTTTTCATAGCATGCAGAGCTCATCATTTTCTGAGTGAACTAATTTATGCATGTATACACAGGTTTATCGCAGAAGGGCAAAAACGCAAGTTTCAGCTATGGCTCCGCGGAAAGCAGCGAAGGCGAATGTAGAAATCGTGGGACAGGGCTCAGACGATGTAGCAGATACTTCACCCCGAAGTGTTGACTCAATTCCCAACTGGTCATTTGTCTCAAATGTTCTGCAAGCAGAATTGGTAGATTACTCAGAGGACTCCGATGACATCGAGAGGGATGATTTGCACACCAAGTATAAGATAATCGTCCAATCGGGGATGCACAGAATAGCAACCAGGCCACGGTTGCTTCCGTATTACGACATGATACGGTGGGCGTTGGACCACGTAGACTTACCCACCAGAACGATCATGAACAACCAACGAGTTACTGTCGGGACTTTTAGGCCCGAACATCTACAAACCATGTACAAGCTACCTTCGACGTCTGAATACACATATGGTGCCGAGTTCCTGGAGGAATTCAAAGAGAAAGAGTGCACCCAGTATGACAAAACCATGCCCGGTTTGATTAAAGATTGGGTTTCGCGCGTCGCGAAATTCAGAGCGAATGACCAGGGTGTTTATTCTATCTCTTCTTTGGAGCCACAGTATAAATATGTGGCCATGATGACATGTCGGCTATTTGGGAGAGAAGTCACAACACATTTCTACATCACGTGGGTGCCTCTCATGTTTCGGGTTGCAGAAGGTTGCTCGTTTAACTAGGCAAAGATGCTCTCAGACAGTCTGGCCAACAGGGTCACATAGTATCGGGAGCAGAAGGCAAGTGGGAAACCATCCTCGTTTTTCGTGTCAGCATATATCATGGACACGGTATGTTCCATGACACCATTCCCCTTGATGAGCTGGGCTTGGA
Organism: Picea mariana; assembly: GCA_032191745.1. Taxonomy (NCBI): domain Eukaryota; kingdom Viridiplantae; phylum Streptophyta; class Pinopsida; order Pinales; family Pinaceae; genus Picea; species Picea mariana. The sequence goes on from JASDQU010216105.1 coordinate 2,086, forward strand.
ATCTAGCCCAAGAAAAACCTGTGCATGAGTATCATGACAAACTATGGGAGAATAAAGCAGGAAAGTTCATATATGAGATTTTTAACTGGGTGATGGTGCCCCTGCATATCGCCATTTTTGGACACCCACCACCTCGCGTCTCGGACAACATTGCAACAGGTCTGAGTGGCATAGCAGATTGGTATGTGGAGGCAGAGTTTTCGTATTTCCGAGTTTTCGGAGCTTCTGTTCCCCCTCATGCGTTTCCCTTGTTCATCCCCGACAAGCTGGCTTGTCGAGAGGTTGCCTGGCAAACGGTAATTGGAGGCGTAAGCAAAGAAATCAAGGGTTACTCAAAGAAGGTATGGCCTTCTTTTCCTATTCGATTGAATTATTATTCTTTATTAGATTTCGGGCATGCTAAAGTCGAGGCTGCTGCCCTGGAGGACCTAAGTTTGGTCTCCATCGAAGTTAAAAAACATGATCCACAAAGAGTTGTGAGTAACCATTTGGCTCATTGTGGGCTCAATAGATTTGAGCATGAAAATTTACCCTCGGATGACGTTTTCCGAGGGGCGAGATCGTACGAAGAAGTGCTAGACCGGATCCAATCATTAGCACTCGAAGACACAACATCTGTATTAAAGTTCCAAGAACATAGACGAAGAAGCCTTCCCGATATGTTGGGAGGTTTGGGTATTTCCGAGGTGAAACAAAAGGATGCTGAAGGTTCTGAGGACCCAATTTCTAACCTCGGAAAACACCAGGAAGGGGAGCAAATGAAGAATCCTGAAGCCGAAGAGGAGACTATAGACCCACCCAGGGAACAGAGTTCAGAGGTGGAAGTAAAAACTCCAGGCCCACCAAGGGAACATAAATCAGAGACTGAAACAGAGACTCTGGTTACGCCAAAAGAGCAGAATCCCGTCAGTACTCCTAAAGAATCGGTAAAACAAATAGGAGATCCCATCACCTCGGTCACACCCTTGCAGTCAGCACAAGGAAATGTCGGCGAGGGATGGATATTTAATGAAGAACTGAGGCCCATTAGAGCAGAAGAACTCCCTCCAAATGAGTTCTTTTTTGATAAAAAGAGGAAGGCAGTAGTGAAAAAAGAGTTCTATCAAGAAGGAGAGTCCATTGTAAAAAAATATAAAATCATGACCGATGGCAAAAATAAGAAAAGTGACCAACTCGCCACTGAAATTGCAGGAACGCTGGGGGCATATGCTTCGGCAAATCAATTCTCGGTTGGGCTTTTGAATAACCAACTAAAAAGGAAAAATCGCCTAATCAGGACCCTCGAGGCTAGATTGGCTAGAGCTGCAGAGAATGTTAAAGGTCAAGCCAGCATGGAGATAGAACAGGCCAGAGTGGCCGACAAAAATGAAATAGAAATGCTCAAGACCAAGCTTGACCAAGCACATCTAGTGATCCAAGATGGTCAGATACAGGCGGGTCAACAGAGGACCATGATCGCAGAACTGCAGGCTCAGGTAGAGGTCGCTGAAAGCAGGGTGATCGACATTGACATATTTAAATCCCGAGCCAGCGAGATTCGGAGCAAAATCTTTTCGGTACAACAGAATTTGCTTGCCAGGATAGGAGAGATCCAGGAGAATTGTCTGTTGGTGAATCAGGTGTCCAAGAACCTGACTACCAAGGAAAGAGAGGCCGAAGTGGCTCGGGTCGCTTTCCAGGACGCGGTAATCGCTACAAATAACAGGTTTTCGGCAGACGCTCCTGGGCTTGCCATCCCTGAACAAACCAGAGGTAATATTCTAATGAAAGATTGGGAGCATAACATTGCCCTGGGAAAGGAACAAGTCCAAAAGGTAACCCACTCTTTAGAAGAAGCCTTTAACTCCATAGATGGCGAACTGTTGGATATTGACAGCCGAGGCGATGCAGAAGCATTGATGCAAATAAATGTGGAACATATATCACTCGAGCTGAAGGAAAAGGATGAGAGAGATTTGGCCGACATCTCTCAGATGGATACAATGGACATGGCCAAAGTTGATAAGCACTTAATCGAACCCAGCGCGCAACTAAGTTCCCTCGACATTGTCGATGCACAAATGGGGGACAAGCTGCAGTAGTTGGCCCGAGAATGTTACTTCACCGAGGCCAGTTGTCAAGCGGAACCTTCGTAGCTCGTATCTCGGTTTGTGGAAAAATGTATCGCCTGCACCGAATCAGCGCGAAGACGAGCACCTGGCACCAAGTAAAGATAGATTATGAGAAAGGGAGCAATTACACTCCTCTCAGTTGTAACCGAATTTGTGTAACCGTTGAGATTCTAACTGATTTGTAAAGTTGTATAAATATTTCTCAGAACGAAATAAACAAGGCTGGACCTTTTTGGTGTCGATTGTAATAGAGCTTTTGTATTCGAGAAATTAATATAAGAAAATCTGGAGATTCTCGATTCCGTCAAGACTGTGTTACAAGTTTGTTTCTTCGTATTTCAATGTTTCATTTCATTCCATAATTCATAATTGATGTGCTTTGTTATACTTTAGTACGACCACTACTATAACAAAAGGATTCTGGTTTTTTGTATTTGTTTATTGTCTTTCCTCTGCACCAGCTATCAGCGAGTGTAAGACCAATCTGCACTTTCAGAATTCTACGTATATTCTTTGCTATGTCAGTTATTTTCTTACTAATTTCCTCTTCTGTTTATATGTGAGTTTTCTCTTTGACAGGAACCTTGCGTTATATGCAGCTAAATGTTTCTCTTTCACATCACACCTTTATATTAAAATATAATACAGTTACGGGAAAGAGCCTTCAATTTGAATTTCTATTTTACTCCAAAAAACGTAAAATTCTCTTTATTTCGACCAAATCGAGACAACATTTAATCTCTCTTTGAATCTTTTCCTACTCTTACTGTTCCCCCATGATTGTCCCTGCAGCAACACAGCCTAATATCGAACCCGGACTATCGAACCAAACACATATTGCTTTAAACCTTTTTGACATAATCCTGAAAACTACTAATAACCGGGAGGAACTTGAACGTTCATGGGCATCCATTGAACAAGATATAACTACTCAGGAACAGTTGGAAGCTAGACAACGCGAACGTAGAAATCGTCCCTAGTTTCCTATACCGAAGGTTGACGTTACCCCCTTACCCATCTTTCACTTACTTTCGGATGCCTTGACACTGTACTTTTGAGCCTTAAGTATAGACTCAGGAACAACATATCCCATGCTCATCAACAATGTAGCCCAAGTATTGGACCTTGTTCATGCCAAAAGAGCATTTTTCCAAGTTGACATACAGCTTGTGCTACCGCAAAGTGCTCAAAACCTGCTGAATATGCCGCATGTGCTCTTTCCACGTTCTGCTGAAGATGAGGATGTCATTCAAATATACCATCACAAAGGATTTGGTGAAGGGTATCAATACATCATCCATCAACCACATGAAAGTGGCTGGTGCATTTGTTAAGCGAAAGGGCATGACTAGCCATTCGTAGGGACCTTCCTTAGACTTGAAGGTTGTCTTACATACATCAGTTGGTTCGATGATAACCTGGTGGTAGCCAGACTTTAGGTCAATATTGCTGAATAACTTTTCCCCCTTGAGTTGGTCAAGAAGGTCATCAATCCTGGGAATGGGGTAGCGGTTCCTGACTGTGATTTTGTTTAAGTTTCTGTAATCAATGTAGAGTCGCGAAGTCTTGTCCTTCTTCTGCACCAGTACAATCGGGATTTTTCAAGGGGAGGAGCTAGGTCTGATGTGCCCCTTTTGAAGAAGCTCTAGGATTGAACGCCTGATTTCGTCAATCTGCATCAGTGAGCGTCGATCGATTGTTCCATTACATAGAGGTGCGTCGGGGGTTAGATCAATTGGATGCTTGACTTGGCTATGTGTCGGTACCCCTGTAGGTGAGTAGAAGATGTCTTTGTATTCTTCCACGATCCCGTCTACTTTATTCTACTGTGAAGAGAGGTGTTGTGTAGAGGGCATGGATGTGGCAACGACCTTCTTCTTACTGTGAGCATGGATCACAAAGAAGACGAACTTCTCGGTCTGTGAAATAACCTTACTGCATTTCTTAGCAGAGATTAAAGAAATAACAGTAGGCGGTGCTACCTCTGGGATCCTGTACAATTTTCTACCCAAATTAATAATAACACTACGAGGTCTAGACTCATACATGACATGATGCTTCCACAAATATGGTTGTCCTACATGAACATCACAAAATTCAAGGGGAGAAATATCACATAGTACCTCATCTTTGAAAGGCTTGATGCTGTAGGGCAGACGACATTGTTGGCTGACATAGAGATCTCTTCCTTGGCGAAGCCAGCTGATGGTGTAGGGTTGCAGGTGTGGTGTCATTGGTAGGTCCAACCACTTGATGACCTCTATTGAAATCAGGTTCTTATGACTACCATTGTCGATAATGAAATGAATCGGAGCCCCCTTGGCCCACATATGCGAGTGAAAGAGGTGTTTCCCTTCCTCTGGTTCTTTTGGTTTGCTTGGCCAGACTTTGGTGGTAGTGACAGTGGCACTGGGTTCAACATCGATAATCCACTTCTCTCCTTTAGGATTTGACTTGGAGTCAAAATCAGCCTCTAACTCGGCCATGAGGGACTGCTTGGAGTGGCATTATTCGATGTTGTGCCAAGGACTTTTATGGTACTCACAACATTTTCTTGTGTCCTTCTTCGTATTCTCATTGCCTTTCTTGTGTTGCGGCTTGGACTAGTTTTCCTAAGGGTGACCATCTCGACTTGGTCCCTTTATGTGGGTCGGGGCTGCCTTTGCCCTGCTTCGGCTGTGAGGGGTTTGCAGATCCAAACTCTCGTCGTTTCTACTTAAATTTCTGCTCGATCTTGACAATGTATCTATAAGTCGTTCCCAAAGAGGCAATGTCTAGAAAATCCATTTTTTTTTGAATGTATCTATGAAAAAAACAACGATATTTGAGCACTAGATGACTCTCAAAGTCTTTGATACCCAATTTGGTGCGTAGGGTATTGAAAATATTGGTGAAATATGGTATTGTTTGGTCCCTTTCTTGACGTAGGGTGGTCCATCTGGTGTACCGGTCCTCATAGCTTCCAATAGGGTAGTACTATTCTTTAATGGCGTCTCAGAAAGAATCCCATGTAGGGGCCACCACAAATATTGTAGATTCTTCCACGACCCTTTGCTCAGAGTAAATATCCCACCAGTCTTTAACATGGGGAATGACCTTGAGGAGTGCAAAAGTGATATTTTCCATATCAAAAAAATTGTGGACTGAAAAATATCCTTCAAGCAGATTCAACCATTTATCTACAACATCTGCATCTATCAGTTCTTCAAATAATGGAATATCAAAATTTACCTGTACCTTGAAAGGGATTGCATGGCCGCTTGATGAAGATGTTTCTCTTGTGGGCAATCGTCGAAGGATCTACACGAAGGTGTCCATCATTTCATTCCTTTGTCGCGTGAGGGCTTCCTCGAGCAACATTTTAACAGGATCTCCTACTCCATCATCTTTCTTTTCATCCCCCATGGTTTTTTTTTGGGCTCGGCACAACTGATATGGTAATGGCTCGATTGGTTTGAGTCCCAACTTCTTGTACCCAGATCTTGTCGGGGACATGCACGAAGAAACATAAATGAAGAGCAGACTGCTCTGATACCACTGATCCGGATTTAGAAGTGGAACGAACTGATTAACAGACCAAATAAAATAAACACAGAGATATGGAGAATTAAAAAAATATCCAGTGAAAAATATCTTCTATTAAATAATGAAATAGGCTGAAACTGTAAAACTGCAGAACTAAAACTTGCTCGAATGGTGGTAGCTATCTCTAAGAAGAGATGTAGCTGCTACACGCATTCGTATGAGAAGAATGGATTACAATGAGGCTCCATAGGCATTTTTGATATTACTCATGAATGCCAAAACCCTAGACATCCAAAAACCTAACCGTAGAAGGTGAAACATCAAAAGTCATGTGGGTCCTATAGGTAAGTTGGTGTAATTTGGTACCTCAACTTCCTAAGGCTGTAACTTTTGCATACGACCTCTATTTTAGGTGCGTAATAGCCCGTTGGAAAGGTATTTCAGAGAACTACACATTCTTCCATCAAAATTTGAATTTCTCTACAATTTTGATGTGGCGAGGCAAAAAGACAATGTTTAGGGCCCCAAAACGGCCTCGAAAGTACAACAAGATGTGCTGACATGAAAACATACAAAATAAGCCAATTGGATTAGGCGAGAGGCCACCCGTATCCACCTAGAGCATGTGTGGGGCTATTAACAACCCAAGAAGTGTAGAACCCACAATTACAAATTAGTACAAAAGAACGTGCTAAACAAAAACGAACAGCAGGAGTCAGTTGGAATAGGTGGGTGGCCACCAATATCCACCTGGATCAACGCAGGCAGTAATGGTGCATGGCGCGTACATCTTCTAAAAATTATTTTTTTAGGAAGAGATACTCAGCAGTGCTTTGGATAAAAATGCAAGTAAGAGTGCCAAGGCCATGTATGCATGTGTAGAGCAATTTAGGAGTGGGATCGGTCGAATATTGCATCGACACGACCACTTTCTCAACCACTGGTTGAATAGGCTGTGAGGAAACCTCAGAAGACTCAGAATCAGAAGAGCTTGCAGTTAGGGACCATAATATTTGTACCTCTGGAATTCCAGGGCACAAATGAGTAAGGTGATCTCCCTTGCAAATCTTACAAGGGAACTTAGGCTTACGTCCTATCCGTCTAGGTTTCTCAACAGAATCAATGCCCCCAACATGACTAGTAGTGGTTGGTTGCTTGTCCCTAACATGACTGTCAGATGTTGTTGACATATCACTAACATGACTCTTAGAGGTTGGTGATTGGTCGATAACATGACTTTCAGAGGCTACAGACCTATCCTCAGTACGATCGCCAGTTCTGCTAGTGGGAAAAATTCCCCTTTAACTACACCAGGGTTCAGAATGTAGGCAGATCGATTAACCATCTAAAAGCTAATTAATTCTCTATACTACCCCAAACACACCAAAACTAATATAAATAAAACAAAGAAAAAGGAGAATGAGTAACTATACCTCTATTCCCACGACTGGTGATGACCTCCTCGCACTTGGAAGTTCCACTGACTGCACGCCTCCTCCTAGGGATGACCTGCATCCAAAGATTGACAAATAGAGAACTACAAACATGTTATTCCATATATAAGTTAGGGTTAGATGTTAGAATGTCAAGCATAAATCAATAAAATTATTCAAGACACCATCATTTGGGACAGAAAAATGTAATTTTTTTATTAATGACACAAACATTATACCTTTACAATCTCAGTCAGACACCATTCTGCGAACCTAGTCTAGGCTCCTCTTCACCAAGCTCCAAGTGCACCTTGTATGGCTTCTCCTCTCAACCTTTTGATCTCTTCTAGGGAATTGAATGGGTTAAATGGAGGAAGAAGGGGCTAATGAGGGAATGCTGAGGCAATTTCTCACAAAAGGCAACAATATTTTGGGCAAGGAGGGGAAGTGAAATAGGGCAGAGTTTCACTATTCTTATGATTAGATGTGAAATGAGACCCCAACACCTCCTTTTATATGACAAAAGGATGGTTATTCGGTTGGGTGATGGGATATAATAGGTGGATTAGTTGGGAACCTACCAATAGCCCATCAATTTCAACGAATTTCTTGCAATTTTTTTATTTTTTGCAACTTTTGCAAGTATACGCGGATTGTAATGGTGCAGCATGCATATGTACACGAGATATAGTGGTGCAGAAAGCGTATGTATGTGGGCAGTAATGGTGCAGGGCGCGTACATCTTCTAAAAATTGGTTTTTTAAGAAGAGCTACTCAACAGTGCTTTGGAAAAAAATGCAAGTAAGAGGGCCAATTCCATGTATGCATGTGTAGAGAAATTTAGGGTTATAACAATACTGTGCATAGATCTTCTGTGACAGTTAAAGAAGTTTTGCACTATTATAATGTTGTTGAAGAAGACCAAGAGGAGGATGAAGATCCAATAAATGTGCAAATACTAGAAATTGAAGGAGAGCGCGTAGTAGAAGGACCATAGATTGAATCTGTTGTGTATGCAAAACCATTGAGAATGCACAAAGTAAATATTGGTACAGAAGATAAGCCCAAATTTTCGAACATAGGGGACTATTGAAATGACAGAACTATTGAAAAGATAGTGGATTTAATGCGCAAATATCAGGACTTGTTTCCAACCACATTTTCATAGATGAAAGGGATTGTTGGGGAGTTAGGAGAGATGAAGATCCCCTTGAAGCCAAATGCTAAGCCAATGAAGTAGAGACCATACAGATTGAATCCGATGTATAAGAAAAAGGAAAAAGCAGAGATAGACAAGATGTTGGAAGTTGAAATTACAGAACCTTGTTGCAAAATCAAAGTGGATTAGTCCAATGGGTAGTTCAGGATAAGAAGACAAGAGGAATTAGAATTTCTGTAGATGTGAGGAAATTAAAAGATGCTTGCTTAAATGATCCATTTCCTACAACATTTACAGATGAAGTGTTGGATAACGTAGGAGGGAAAGAATCTTATTCATTCACTGATGGATTTTCAGGGTATCATAAAATCAAGATTGCATAGAAAGATAGAAATAAGATTACATTTGCGACAGAATGGGGATGTTACCAATACACAATGATGCCTTTTGGATTGAAGAATGCACAAGTCATTTTCTCTAGAGTGGTTTTAGCAACATTTAAAGAATTCATCCATAAGTTCTTAGAAGTATACTTAGATGATTGGATGATGGTTAGCCTTTTGAAAGATCGTATTGGGATTTTGCACCTAATGTTGGATAGGTGTAGTTAGTTTTAGATATCTTTAAATTTGAAGAAGTGCATTTTCTATGCGTCGTTTGGTATCTTACTAGGCCATGTAGTGTGTAAGCAAGGATTGTTGGTGGATCCCATGAATATTGTTGTAATTGTTGATTTACCATCGTCGACTTCAGTGTGACAGTTACGAGAAACATTGGGGCGTATAGGGTACTACAGGAAGTTCATTAGAGGATATGTGCAAATCACATCCTTAATGGAAAAATTTATAAAGAAGGAGAGTGAGTTTCAATGGAATGAGGAATGTCAGGAAGGTTTAGATACTTTGAAGAAGATATTGGTCACCGCATTGATTTTGATATTTCCATATTGGAAGAAGGAGTTTCATGTTCACGTGGATGTGTCATCTGTAGCTTTAGGCACAATTTTAGCTCAACCTAGAGAAGGATATATAGATCATCCCATTGCATTTGCAAGCAAGAAGTTGTCAACTACAAAACATAACTATACTACTATAGAACATGAAGGATTAGCAATGGTGTATGCATTGCAGAAGTTTAGACATTCCTTTCTAGGTTCACACTTTAAGATGTACACATACCATTATGCACTAAGATATTTGGTTAATAACCTAGTGTTGGGGGGGGGGGGGGGAGAATATGAAAATGGTTATTATTGTTTTAGGAATATGACATTGAGGTAATTGTGAAACTAGGGAAATTTAATTCAGGTCCCGATCACTTATCATGCATACTATCAGGGGAAGATGCAAGAAACTTGGATGGTAGTTTACTAGACACACACTTATTTACAATACAAATGGTTGATGACTATTTTGCAGACATAGTTCCGTTATTGAGTACAAGAGTAACCCCACCCGAGTTTATAGTTGCACAGAATAAGTAGATAGTAGTGAAAAAAAAGACTATCAACTTATAACCGAAATTTTTTACAAGTTAGGCGCAGATGCTATTCTGCGACGATGTGTATTAGAACATGAAAGACATATGATATTTTCATAGGCACATGATGGGGTTGCATGAGGACACTACGCAGGAAAAAAAAACAACTCAAAATATTTTGTGCGCATGATTGTGGTGGCCTACCCTTCATAAGGATAGAAAGAAATTTGGTAAGACTTGTGATGTCTGCCAAACAATTGGGAAGCCTTCTAGGAGAGATGAGATGTTGTTAGTACCACAAGTGACATTACATACTTTTGATAATTGGGATGTTGATTTTGTTGGACAGATTAATCCACCAAAAAAGAAGTCAGGAGCCAGATACATCATTACTAGGACAAATTACTTGAATAGATGGGTTGGAACGAAACCAATCAAAGATTGCAGCGTGGAGACAACTGCGCAGTTTTTGTTTGAAAATGTAGTGATAAGATTTGGATGCCCGATAATTCTTATGAGTGATCAAGGAATTCATTTTTTGAATAAGACGTTTGAAGCTTTGATAGAGGAGTTCAAAATTAATCATCGAAAGAGCACACTGTATGATCCTCAGGAAAATGGAGTAGTGGAAGCATTTGATAAGATCCTAGAGCATGCATCGACGAAGGTGTGTAAGGTAAGTCAAGATGAATGGGACTTGAGGATTCCAATAGTTTTATGGGCGTATAAGACTACAAGTAAGAAGTTGAAAGGACATACCCCATTCATACTAGTGTATGGCAAAGAAGTTTATATCCCTATGGAATTCATTATGTTGAGCTTGGGCATTGCTGTGTTGACAGAGCTTACACATTCTGGCGCAGTGGAGAAGAGACTGTTAGAGCTAGTAGAGCTGGAAGAGTGTAATATTCCAGATATAAAATAGTATGCATAACATAAACAATTAGCTAGAAATGGAAAATAAACAACGATATAACCAGAACAACACCACAATAATACCAAAATAACACTAGAAAGAGCACTTTAATTACTGAGAGCGATGTTCACTTACCTCTTTGAGGGGGCAACCTCCAGCAGAGAAGATCTCTATTACAATAATATCCAAGACAAAACTTCTCATACTCTTGACTCCTATTTACACTAAATATGTCTATCAAAAGAACAATCTAGAGGAAGATCCTTCTAGAAGCGGAAGCTTCTATTAGGTCTTCTTACATTTGACTTATTCATCCTTATTGCTAGGCCTTATTAATATTGACCTTTATTACATGGAAATATATTATTCTACCTATGTGAGGGGTTAGGTCCCTAACATGTCCCCCCCCTTAAAAACAACCTTGTCCTTAAGGCTTGAGATGAGGAAATTGCTGCAGAATGGTAGCTAGTTCCCAAGTGGCATCTGTTGGAGTTGTATCTTTCCACTGGACTAACACTTCCTTGATGGTTTGTTAACGCAGACGATGCTCACGCTGGTCCAAAAATACTTGTGGATGTAGCCAGACGGAGACTTCTTCGTCCAAATGGAGAAGGTTCGTTTGAGTTTGACACTTAATTCCAATCACCTTCTTTAAGCAGGATGGAGCTTAGAATGACTGGGAAAAGATAACTGACAGGCCACCTATCCCACACGCTTGAGAATGGTATGAGGACCATAAAATTTGGGCTCCAGTTTCTGACAATGGTAAGTCTTGAGGGAATTTTTCTTGTAAGTTTGTAGTCGAAGTAACACATGATCTCCTTATGCAAATTGACGTTCAGAGCGACCTTGATCTACTTTTTTCTTCATGTGATTCTCAGCCATGACCAAATTCTCTTTGAGGGTATGAAGAATAGTCTCTCTAACAGTAAGAGTTTGGTCAACCGTCGGAACTTCGAGACATGTGACAAGTATGAGAGAACTGAAGGTGGATTTTTTCCATATACCGCTTCAAAAACGGGTAGCTATAAGTTAGGAAGTGTTGTACCACCTTTCAACTAGTGGCAACCATTGAGCCCACTGATTTTTCCTTTCCGATGCAAAACACCTCAAATATGTTTCCAAACACTTGTTGACAAATTCAATTTGACCATCAGTCTAAGGATGATAAGTTGTGCTGAGATGCAATTGGGTGCCTTGTAGCTTGAACAATTCTTGCCAAAAATTGCTAGTGAAAGTTGGGCCGCGATCGGAAACAATAGAATGAGGCATGCCATGAAGCTTGAAGACCTGATCCATGAAATGTTGAGTCACAATGGAGGCTGTAAATGGTTGTTGAAGAGCACAAAAATGAGCATACTTGGAAAGAATATCAACTACCACCATGATGACTGATTTATTGTCTGATTTAGGTAAGCCTAGAATAAAATCCATAGAGATATCCTGCCAAATAGTAGGTGGAATCGGAAGCGGTTGTAGTGTGCTAGGAGATTTGACTATTTCTCTCTTGTTGCATTGACAAACATCACATTCAACCACAAAATTGTGAACGTCATGTTTCATACCATCCCAGAAAAAATAACATTTGATGTGGTCATAGGTTTTGGTAAACCCGGAGTGCCCAGTGGTGGGTGTAGCATGAAGCTCAAAAAGTACCGTGGATTTAAGTTTTGTCTGTTTACTTAAATGAAAATGACCTTTGTATCGAGGCTCATCATGGAGCCAAGAGTATCCTGGGGAGACAGGATAATTGGCCTGCAATTGTTGTATCACATGCAAACTTTTGGGATCGTGTAGCCATTCCTGGTGAACATCTTGGAGCCAATATGGTACAATGAAGGAGAGAGAAAAAAGGGACCCTTCATCTTCATATTTTCTGGAAAGTGCATCAACAACCACATTATCTTTGCCTTTTTTGTAAATTATCTCATAATCATATCCAAAGAGCTTAGTCACCCATTTTTGTTGCTCTGGGGAGGAAAGGTGTTGTTCTAGAAAATACTTGAGGCTCTGATGATCTGTCTTAATTTGGAAGCATTTCCCCAATAGATAAGGGGGCCAAACATCCATGGCATGCAGACTATCCAACATTTCCTTTTCATAAATTGATTTGCCCAAATGTGGCTCTGACAGTTGTTTGTTGTTAAAGGCCAAAGGCCGACCCTCTTGCATAAGGACTGCACCAATTCCTTTCCCAAAAGCATCACATTTCAGGACAAAGGTCTTTGTGAAATAAGAAAGGGCTAGGACTAGAGTGGTGCACATGGCCATCTTCAAGATTTGAAAAGCCTGACTAGTTGCTGGAGTCCAAGTGAAACAGTTCTTTTTAAGGAGAGCACTGAGAGGTGCCAAAATCTTTCCATAATTATTAACAAACTTATGATAATAACTTGTTAAACCCGGAAATCCATGCAAGCTTTTGAGAGTCTTTGGGTGAGGCCAATCTTGCATAGCTTCAGGGACTCTTGTCCAACAAGATGACCCATGTACTCGACTTCCGAGGTGCCAAAAGCACATTTAGATTATTTGAGGAAAAGTTGATGTTGAGGGAGTAGATGGAGAACTCGATCCACATGAGCAAGATGGGTTGTCGAGGTTTTACTATAGATGAGGATATCATCAAAGAAAACTAAGACAAAATGACAGAGAAAAGGATGAAAGACATGATTCATGAGGCTTTGGAAGGTGGAGGGGGCATTACACAAGCCAAAGGGCATGACCAAAAACTCATAGTAGCCTTCATGATTTCTAAATGCAGTCTTAGGAATGTATGCTTTGTTCATACGGATCTGGTGGGATCCAGAACGAAGATCAAGTTTAGTAAAGAACTAGGCGCCACTCAATTCATCCAAGAGGTCAACAATGACAGAAATGGGAAATTTGTCTCTAATGGTGAGTTTGTTGAGGGCGTGGAAGTCAGGATACATGCGGAAAGAACCTTCTTTCTTAAGGACCATGACCACATGAGAAGATTAGGGGCTCATACTAGGGTGGATAACACTTGCGTTGAGCAATTCTTGAACACTTTTATCAATTTTATTTTTTTGGGCAAAGGGATGATCATAGGGATGAATATTGGGAAGAAGGCTTCCTAGGACAAGGGGAATGGAATGATCATGAACACCACGGGAAGGAGGGAGTCCCTGGGGAGTGGAAAAAACCACTTGATGTTTAGAGAGGATGGATTGTAGGTCCTGCGACACAAAGGGTGTCTCAGTGGCTTGTATGGCATGGAGTTGGGAAATAATGCCAGAATGACCTTTTTTGAGCAGCTTTTCCATGAGATGGGAATTGATGATCTCCGAGGAACTGAGATCATTGCATGGTTAATTCCTTAAAATCCATGGTAATGGGACCCAAAGTCCTTAGCTATTCTGGACCAACCACAATGTCACAACAGCCCATGTCGATAACAAACATATGATATTTCAGGTGGTACTCACCAATTTGGAGACACACATTTTCACAATGCCCTCCACATTTCATGGACCTAACATTGACAATCATGATTTGAAAATTATTGACAACACAAATATAACAATTATTTTCTTGGGCAATGCAACGATGAATAAAATTATGGGTGCTTCCACTAACAACAAGAATGGTGACCTTCCTATGCTTAATGTAACCAATTAGCTTGAGGGTTTGGGGAGCAAAGAAGCCAGTGAGAGAATTTAGGGAAATGACCGGTTCTACTTTGTGAGGGTCTGAGGNAAGGGGAGCCTCAACATCATCTTCCAAAACAACCTCCGAGATGGCCGTAAAAATATTTTGTTCCTTACAGTTGTGCCGAGGAAAATATTTGTCATCAGAATTATAACAAAGGCCTTTGAGTTGGTGTTCAACCATTTCGACCCTGGTCAATTTCTAGATCTTTAGTGGAGTAGGAGGAGTGGGAGTGAATGGTTTAGTGCGAGGAATAAAGGAGTGTTTTCAGTTTTGAGAAGAGACAACCTGTTGTGCTTCCTTAGCTCTTTTAGTAGCGTCCACCCAACTCTAAGGCTGAGCCACGAGGACATGGGAACAAATATTATCCTTGAGGCCACTGATAAAACATTCTCGGAAAAAAGCATTAGACATGCCCCTTGTACAAAAAGCCAATCGCTCAAAAGCGGCTATAAACTATTCCACTGTGCCAGATTGTTTCAACTTTGTCAAGTAACCTAAATGGTTGGTGTCAGTGTTAAAGCATTCATAAAGCTCTGCCATAAAGTGTGTCCAAGCCACATACCCTTGGGGAACATTATTTCTCCATTGCCACCATTGCCAACATTCTTGATCTAGATGAAGAAAACCATACCAGAGTTTGGCCAACTCATCCGTAATGCCATACAAAGAGAAATAATGTTCCATTTGAGTTACCTAGCCAATGGGATCCGAGCCATCAAATTTGGTCACATCCACATGTGGAATGCGTAGGTTGTTAAGCCCTAATATTGGCTCATTACCCCCTAATTGGGGCATATTATATTAGTAATGTTATTTTATTTATGTTGGCTTTAGGCCATTAGTTGTAATTATACCTCCTAGTCTCCTATATATACCAAGGAGACATTTTCATTTTGAATCATCTTGTACTTGAACATTTAAGTGGGGTAAAAGGAGGTTGCCCCCTCGAAGAG
>JASDQU010216107.1:0-18250 GCA_032191745.1 Picea mariana
ACACCCAAAGACTCTCAAAAGCTTGCATGGATTTATGGGATTAATAGGGTATTATCGCAAGTTTGTTAAGAATTATGGAAATATTGCAGCACCTCTCACTGCTCTCCTCAAAAAGAACTTTTTCACTTGAACTCTAGCCATTGCTCAAGATTTCCAAACCTTGAAGATGGCCATGTGTACCACTCTGGTTCTGGCCCTTCCTGATTTCAAAAAGACCTTTGTGTTCGAATGTGATGCCTTAGGGAAAGGAATCAGTGTTGTCCTTATGCAAGAGGGTCGAGCCTTGGCCTTCACCAGCAAGAAACTATCTGAAAGGAATCTGGGCAAACCCATATATGAAAAGGAAATGTTATCTATTCTACATGTCGTTGATATGTGGCACCCTTATCTCTTAGGAAAACGTTTCCAAATTAAGATAGACCATCAAAGCCTCAAGTACTTTTTGGAACAATGCATTTCCTCCCCGGAGCAAAAAAAATGGGTGACTAAGCTCTTTGGACATGATTATGAGATCATTTACAAGAAAGGCAAAGACAATGTGGTGGAGGATGCACTGTCCCAAAAATATGAAGAAGAAGGATCCCTTTTTTCTCTTTCCTTCATTGTACTAGATTGGCTCCAAGCTGTTCACCGAGAATGGCTACAAGATCCCAAAAGTTCACATCTGATCCAGCAATTGCAGACCAATGCTCCAGCTCCCCCAGGGTACTCTTGTCTCTAGGATGAGCTTCGATACAAATTCCATTTGTATTTAAGTAAATGATCAAATCTTAAATCCATGATACTTTTTGAGCTTCATGCTACACCCATAGCGGGGAACTTCAGGTTCACCAAAACCTATGACAGGGTCAAATGTTCTTTTTCCTGGGATGGTATGAAACAAGACATCTAAAATTTTGTCATTGAATGTGATGTTTGTCAATGCAACAAGGGAGAAACAGTCAAATCTCCGGGCACACTACAACTGCTTCTGATTCCACTTGCTATTTGGAAGGATATCTCTATGGACTTTATTATTGGCTTACCCAAATTAGGAAATAAATAAGTCATAATGGTGGTTGTGGATTGCCTTTCCAAGTATGCTCATTTATGCGCTCTTCAACACCCATTTACTGCATCCACGATGGCTCAAATTTTCATGGACTAGGTCTTCAAGATTCATGGCATGCTGCACTCTATTGTTTCTGATCGTGACCCAACTTTCACAAGCAATTTTTGGAAAGAACTGTTCAAGCTACAGGGCACCCAATTGCATCTCAGCACAACTTATCATCCCCAAACTGATGGTCAAATGAAATTTGCCAACAAGTGTTTGGAAACATATATGAGGTGTTTTTCCTATGAAAAGCAAAATTAGTGGGCTCAATGGTTACCCCTAGTTGAATGGTGGTACAACACTTCCTACCATACATCTACACTCATGACTCCTTTTGAAGCGATATATGGACAGAAGCCACCTTCATTTCTCTCATACTTACCGGATAGCTCGAAGGTCCAGGCGGTTTACCAAACACTTACAGTTCGAGAGGATATTCTCTGTACTCTCAAAGAGAACTTGGTCATGGCACATAATTGCATGAAGCAACAAGTAGATCAAGGTAGCTCTGAATGTCAATTTGTAGAAGGGGATCAGGTGTTTATGCCACTGAAACCATACAAGCAAAATTCCCTCAAGGCCGAGCATTGTCATAAGCTAGCACCCAAATTTTGTGGTCCTTATACAGTTCTCAAGTGTGTGGGACAAGTCACCTATCAGTTAGCTACACCCAGTCATTCGAAGCTACATCCTATTTTTCATGTTTCATGCTTAAAGAAGGTGATTGGAACTAGGTGCCAAATTCAAACCAACCTTCTCAAGTTATCTGAAGAAGGATCCATTTGGCTACAACCAGAAGCAGTTTTGGACCAGCGTGAGCGTCACCTATGTTAGAGAACCATCAAGGAAGTGCTAGTCTAGTGGAAAGATACAACTCTAGCAGAGGCCACTTGGGAACCATCTACCATTCTACAGTAGTTTACACATCTCAAGCCTTGAGGACAAGGCTATTTTTAAGGGGGCGGACATGTTAGGGTCCTAACCTACACATAGGTAGAGAAATATATTCAGATGTAATAAAGGTCAATATTAATAAGGCCTTTCAATAAAATAGAATAAGGCGGATGTAAGAATACCTAATAGAAGATTTCACTTCTAGAAGGATCTTCCTCTAAATGTTTCTCTTGATAGACATATTTAGTATAAATAAGGGTTGAGGGTATGAAAACCCTAGCTTGGATATTATTGTAACAGAGTGCTTCTCTATTGGAGGTTGCCCCCTCGAAGAGGCCCGTGAACATTGCTTTCTGAATCAAAGTGTTATTTCTAATTTTTTTCTTATATCATTTATGTGTTATTGTGGAGATTATGATGGTTATATTACTTTTATTCTGCCATTTCTAGCATTTTATTTCTATTCTGCATACTTTTTATATCTGGTATATTACACGAGGACAACTCAGCAAGTGGGAAAAATCCACCATTGGATCCTTTAGAGCACCGTGCGAGAGGAAAGTAAAGACAGGCTGGCGAAGCCCGAAAAAAGCTGGTCAAGTTGACCTAGGGTTTAGATGCCTAGGGTTTTGGTATATAGGGTTTTGGACACTTAGGTTTCAGCCTGAGGATGTCGGTGAATGATTGTAATGTATAAATATAGGTATAAAGGGCCTAGGTTGGTTCGGTACTTTTGGGGTTGATGTGTTGTTATTTTTATTGTTGATACTAAGTTGGACAAGAGAGGATTATTGTGAGAAAGAGAGAGGTGTTGAGTGAAAGAGCCTTCGGGATTGTAAGATCTTCAACTGGGTGCGAAGATCAACCCTACAACTAGGTACACAGGGGGGTGAGGGAAAGAGAGGAGAAGAGAGGATATCTTCTAGCTAAGTGCACAGACAAGAACTATATGCTTTACATCAATATAATATAGCACAGTTCTGTGGATGTAGCCCTAGAGAGAGGGTGAACCATGTACATCTTGTGTTGTGTGTGTGATTGGTAGTTTGTATTTGTCTTCATATATTGTTATTGCATTTCTAAGGTATATATGATAGATGCATGGAGTAGATCAAGCTAATGAGTGATGTATGAATGTTGTGTTTTTCCTGTGATTTGATCCACTTGATATTCCCGTTGGTTGCAAATACCTCTGTCCTGCAACCCCCTCATACATGCTTCATTTGAGACTGTATCTGCTTCGCAGGTGTTGTCGAAAGGGCTAGTAGCTAGGGCTTGTTGGTGTGATCTTGGAGTGAACCCTGGGTCTGCCCCTGTGCCAACAAGAAGGGTTAAAAAGATTAAAGTGTTAAAGAAAAAAGTTGGAAATATTAAGGAAATTATCAAGGAATTAAGAAAACAACTAGAGCAAGCCAACAAGACCCATGAAATAAAGAAGACCAAAAGACATAGAGCATAGGGAAGGAACCCTCTTCTTAGGAGGGAAGTCCAAATGAGTTATGTAGGAACAAAGACATAGCTACATATCCTTAAAGAAATGGTAGAAATGGAACTTCAGTTTGAAACTATAGTAGCAGAATGGGTAGTAGTTCAAAATGAAGAGGAAATTCCTTTGGGAGCATATGAAATAGAGGCTCAACTAGAAATTCTAGGAGGAACAACTGCCCAACCTGAGGAAGTAATTCCCACTCCTTTGGAGACCATGGATGCATAAAATTAGATAGTAATTCCAGTAATAAATGAAGCAGCCTGTCAGACTGAATAGGTATCTCAGTTTTAGGATCAAAGTGCCATCATTGAAAGACTAGAAGAAAGGCTGGTACAAGCCCAACATGCCTTGACTCAGACCAAAGATGAAATGGTGACCATGACAGAGCACCAAAGAGTTGTTAAACAAATCAAAACCATGTAAAAAATGGAAAATGAGATGTATGTTGAGCTGACTAAGGCTCAAGGGAAGACAAAGAAGGTACAAGGTCAATTGGAAAAATCTTTGGAGAAAATCAAAGAGATTTGTGATATCTACACTGATGCAATAGATTGTAGGGCTCCTGCTACCAATTATACTTTGTTTTTATTAGAATTCTATCTTTTTTTGAGGGTGAAATCTATTCGAGCAGGTAAACTGATTAAACTCACCACTATATCTGAGTTTGTGTCTTGTTTTAGGGAGCAGGAAGAGAAAGTACAATATTTCCTATGTGAGCTATACTTCCATAATTTAATTTTGGAAGACAAAAATAGAGATAATCTTGGTCCTTTTATTTGGGACATCCAATTTCAAGTGTTCCTATCCTTCACTAAAAATCAATTCAGGTGGGATAAGGCCCACAAAACTTTCATGAAGAGAGAAACTGGGTTAGATCTCTGGATCGGGGGGGGAACCACCAAAGTATTTCCCAACTATTATGCGACATAGGACATTCATGAAAATGGAAGGAGTGAGAATCTCTTTAGGTCCTATTCTTCAATAGGTTATACGATTAGGCATAGCCTATTTTAGGGAACTCAAATAAGAATCTCTTACTGGATCCAAGTTAAGTTGGTATGTCTCCCCAGTTGAAGTAAAGGTTAGAGAGCCCTTTGGTTTGAAGAACTTCTTTGCAACCACCTTTAGAATAGAAATATATGCTAGAACGATCCAGAAAGAAGGACCTGCCTGGATTGGGTGTAGATATAATCCCCCTCTTATCTGGTTTCCTCTAGAGGATTACTAGAGAGATTATCAATTTAATAAAAAGAGGGAAGACATTGCTTTTGGAGAACTCAGAAGAAAAAATGGATTCAGGGCACTTGGTGAACCAACTTTTCCTCCTTATGACATCACTTCTCTACATGTAAGAACTTAGTTTGCATGAGGACATGCAATAAGGTAATCTAGGGGGTATGTTGGGTTATGAAAAGGTACATATATTCTTCTCATTTCCATAATTTATGACATCATCTTGACTGACTTTTATGTTACATAGGAATAAAATAGGATAAGAAATGACTAAAATGTCCTATAGAACTATCATTGAGTTGAAGTTCATAAATTCTAAAATATGGTTGGAATTGTTTGACTTTGTTACAAGAATGGGTAATTTTTGGTAAAATCACGATAACGGAAGAGATTTCAAAGATGCGCAAGCTATTGGAGGTTAAAGATATGGAGCGTAAACAAGTTTTAAGAGAGATTAGTTCTCTATTTTGAAAACTTCATAAATAATAATAGCGATCCCGAGGATCTCTCAATCCTCGGGATAGCTTAATTTACCCATATTTTGTAATATATAAAGGGTAGTGAATCCTGGAAAGGATAATCTAGGAATTTTATCCAAGCATTCAAAATTTAGAATTGCTCTGAGCAAATAGTTTTTGTAAATGTTGTATCAGTTATGGAATTAATAAAGGCTTTGAACATTTTTATCATTTTCACATACTAAGTTTCTAGCAGTAGTACTTCTGAGGACCAATGGCCCAGTCTGAAGGAGTTATTGTCTCAATCTATATCTTATTAGTTTGATTTCTGTTTCGAACCTTAAATCCTTTTTATCATCGTTAAGATAATGCATAAGCGTGTTAATGCTTTGATATTGTTTTCTTGTAGAAGATAGATGCTTTCATTTGAATGTTGTCAATTGTTATTCCAGATTCCATTTGATGTAGTTTACTGCTTGACAGTTCCTCTCATTTCCACATGCATTGTTCCTTTCAATTAAATTAGCAATTGTTGTTCCTTTCCATTAAATTAGCATTTGTTGTTTCTTTCGCTTAACTAGCGTTTGTTGTTCCTTTCCGTTAAATCAACATTTGTTGTTTCTTTCACTTAACTAGCATTTGTTGTTCCTTTTACTTAGTTAGCATTTGTTGTTCAATTACCATTTTGTCTCAATTTACAGTATTCAGTTATTTCTTTCCAGCAGATTAGATAGTCATCAATAGATCAACTTATTTTCATAGATACAATTTTTATTTCTTAATTAGATCAATTCATTCCATTAACATCAGATTCAATTCTTGTCTCTTAATTAGATCAATTCAACAATTGAATTCATGCCTTCAATTCATAGCACATTATAGATCAGATTTCAATCCTGTTCAATAGGATATTAGCCTTAGAAACTTAATGAATGTGTGAGGAACTTGATTGTTGATAAACTCATATTTTCTTTAACTACACGATTTTATCCTCTATGAGCTATCTGAATAGACTTTGCTGATATTCTTGAAATATAAGATGAATCCTCGGGTTGATAAATTAATGTTAAACTAAGGCTATTTTTAGGATATCTTTAGAGCCCAACACTCTGCATTGTGCTTCCTCCTACACAGTCTTTCTTTCCAAGGTACCCAACCAACTTGAAATTTCCCTCCGAGTCTCTGAATTATCCTGGTGTGCCCTCTTGGCAGCTTCTCTTTTGACTTGACCGAGTTCATACACGCACTCCTTGCATCGACTCACAGAGTTTCCACCCTCTATCACACACTCCTTGCACTTAGCCTTGAGAACCATACTTAATCCAACACACTCACATATAGAAAACTATAATCCTATCCTTTCAGACAAATTCTAACATACATCTACAACATACATGCATACGAATGAAATTCACAACAAAACATCCATTACACAGAAATTGACAAATAGGAAAATCTGTCCTTTTTCTATTAATGGTGGAATGCCCATTACAATATATGAGTTCGGACAAAAACTGAGTCTCGGCTCTCTATGTTTCTCCCTCTATCTCTATTCATATCTGTGATCTATCTCTACTGGCAACAATACAAGAGTTTATACAAGAGGGGCTCGACGAGCTTCCCTCCAAGCCAAGCTAGTGGTGTCTAATCACCATTCAAAATGCATGCTAATGGGAAGATAACAATGATGGAAACCATTAACCACTTAACCAATGTGGTGCCAAGATCCCTCCTACCATTAACCACTTAATGGAGACCTCATCTATAGCTTGTGCAAAGGCAGAACTTGGCTCTTCCAACCTATCAACATTAATTTCCTTGATCACAATTTAGATTCTTGAAGGAAAAATGAGAGGGCGGTGCCTCTCCCTAATTTGAATGTGAACCACTCGTGCTAATATGCTGGCACGTTATGAGGTAGAGCGATGCTCCTGCATCACACTCCACGGCTATGAAAATTTATGAGCATCTGCTCATGAGCTTCCCAAATCTGTTGAAATTCTTTTGGATCCCAAAATTTCTCTCAGAGTTGTCCTCCTGCTCCTTTGCTTTTCTTCTTCTGTTGCATTTTCATATTTCCTATTGCTTGTGCAGGCTCCTTCCTGTCCAGGTTCTCCTTATTGACTGCTTCTTCTGGTGACCTCAACATTAGCCTCTGTATTTACTCTACAGATTCTTCTAGCTATTTCATCAACTGGTTCAGCTTATGTAGTCTACTTAGATGCAACTCTTCATGCTTATCTATGGGTAGATCCTCCTAATGTACCATGATTCTTTCATCCCTTGTGATGCTGACTGGCCACTCTTTTGTAGACTCTAATTCCGCAGTCTTACTACTGAACTATTGTTCAGCTACCTCCTATGACAGACTAACTCCTATCAGTTCTTTGACTAGTCCCATTCTAGCTCTCTCCAGCTACAACTCATGTTGGCATATCTCTTCTGGCATTGCTATCTCATGGTGGCCACCTTCTGGTTCAGGACTATCCAACCAATCCTCCAATTCCTTTAACTCCATTTCCCACTGAGTGAGTAACTCAACTGGGTGCTCCTCTTCCATTGGGACAGACTTCAGTATCTGCTCCTTCTTCTCCAAGACAGTCTCATCTTGTTGTCTTTCTGTTTCATCTACAACATCCATGCTAACCTCTCCTCATTTTTTTGGTAGGAATATCTCAACTCCTCCAATGACTGAAATGATCCTATGATCCTTCTCCTCTATGATTAAAGTTTCCAACTTGTCATCATCTTCATTCATGTGGCTTACAGTTCTAAATGAATCTTCATATGGATGAGGCATTTCTTCCTCCTCCTCTCCATATGTTAAAACCCCTTGCTGACGTGAACTCTCAGATGAGCTCATTTCTTCTCCCTTTCCCACTTGGCAATTTAGGATGTCTCCTCTTCCCTCTTGGTAGTTTATGAGATCAACTGGACCCTTCACATTTTCCACTTGGAAACCTACGAGACTCCTCCCAAATCTCTTTCCATCACCATTAGGGGTTTCGACATATCTCAAACACCTTTTTAACATATGTTGTTGCCTTCGGGCCAACAACTTTGGAATAGGCCACTTAGTTGTCCTTTTTAAAGGCCACTCATATCTCCAGTTCATTTTTTCCTCCTTCTACATCTTAAATTCTATCCTCTCTATCGGTGCTCAGATTCGAATCAACTCCTTGTCCATCTCCACTTTTATTTTCTATGGGTAGACTTCTCCTCGACCGCGCTCATGACTTTCAACGACCATATTGCTTCACCTTCAACCCACCTAGTTTTTACCATATATTGCACACCTTGCAATATTTCCATAGAGTATCACACTCTGTATCCCCTCACCTAATGTCTACAGGTGAATTCAAGCTCTACGTCTACTGTAGCCAGACTGTCTCCTTTTTCTAAAACAATTTCAGGCTCTGATACCACTCTAGCACAGACCCCACCCCCTTCTCTCCTTCAGGTCTACTTGACCTCCTGGTCTAGAATTGTTTTCAAACACCTGAGTTAGATTGAATCTTTGGCTCCTTTTTGTAACCTGACAAACTCTATCATAGGTCCTTCTTTCCCCCAAGTGTGGGTCCTCTCACCTCGTAGCTCTCTTCTTAGCCCTTTGAAGGAAGTTGGCAGCGACACTTGGCTCTCCTTTCTAGGCCCTTTCTATTACGTGACCTTGAGATGTGTCCCAGGGATAAATTATACAAATCACTTCGATCTTCAGGCTTCGACTCTTCTCACAAAATCCAATTCTTATGTTCTCGAACTCTGAATTGACGAAATCAAATGATGCGAGGATCAACGGTCCCTGTCCGTCCTTCCAATTAATGACTATGATCCCTCCAAAATATATCCTTCATGAATCTCTCACTATACTCCTCAAATATCTTCCGAAGTGCTCTTCCTTTGGATCGATGGATCACTTCCACGCGTCCCCTCTAGATCCAACAATTTGGATTCAAATTGTTCTTCAAAACTTCACGAAGATCTTTGTTTTCTCTTAGAAAACCTCTCAGAGCTCCAACTCCCAGATCTCTTGTTCTCCTACCACCTATCTCCTCCCAACGATGGATGATTTCATAGTATTCGGGACTTTGGCAAGTCCTCGACCTCCTTTCACACTTAGCACAATTTCTTCATGAGACTTAGACTATTCTCGACCTTTCCTCTTCTTTCCTTGCAAAGTTTTGTGCTAGTCCTTCTGAGTCTTTTCTCGTCTTGAAGCCTTTGAGGTTCTCAGTTTCTCCTCATACTTCAGTGGAATTTCTCGTTCCCTCCCTAAAACTTGACACCCTTCCTCCTGAGCTTGTAAGATGAACTTACAGTATCCTTAGCACACTCCTTGCGCTTGACTAATATTTTTGACGAATTCTCCCTGAGCCCTTCCATAGGTCTTAAGGCATATCCTTTCCTTTGTCAATGCACTCTTGCAAAGTCTTCCTTCCTCAGAGTGTTCAACAACCCTGGGGTTCTGTTAAGGATTCCAACACTTCAGAATGTTTTTCTCTTGTACACTCTCGTACTTTCTCTATGCCTTCCTGGAATAGTATTACATAGTATTCAGTAACTCTGTCCTATGCTTCCTCCTACACAATCTTTCTTTCCAAGGTACCTAACCACCTTGAAATTTATCTCCAAGTCTGTGAATTATCCTAGTGTGCCCTCCCGACAACTTCTCTTCTTACTTGAATGATTTTAGACACACACTCCTTGCATTGGTTCACAGAGTTTCCACCCTCTGTCGCACACTCCTTGCACTTAGCCTTGAGAACCAGAATTAATCCAACACACTCATATATAGAAAATTATAATCCTACCCTTGTAGACGATTTCTAACATACACACATACAAATGACATTCACAACAAAACATCCATTACATGAAAATTGGAAAATAGGAAAATCTGTCCTTTTTCTATTAATGGTGGTATTTCCATTACAATATATGAGTCCGGACTACAACTGAGTCTTGACTCTCTGTGTTTATCCCCCTATCTCCTATGCATATCTGTGATCTATCTCTATTGGCAACAATACAAGAGTTTATACAAGAGGGGCTTGAAGAGCTTCCCTCCAAGCTAAGCTAGTGGTGTCTAATCACCATTCAAAACACCTGTCTAGTGGGAAGATTACAATGATGGAAATCTGATCTAAATTGGATGCAGATCCCTCCTACTGTCAACCACTTAATGGCAACCTCATCTATACCTTGTGCAAAGGAACAACTTGGCTCTTCCAACCTGTCAGCATTAATTTCCTTTATCACGATTTATATTCTCGAAGGAAAAATGAGAGGGTGGTGCCTCTCCCTTCTTTGAATGTGCACCACTCATGATAATCTTCTTGTGCGTGATGAGGTAGAGCGATGCTTCTACATCAAAAACTAAAATACATGGAATGATCAAGCCAATTTTAAATGATTGATATAATAATTACCTTTCTTTCCCAAGTAAAACATTATAGGATCCCCACCTCTTCCCTGGAATATTTAGATGGAGGATGACTCAATTGTGAGCCACAATAGTGGATGGTAACCCAAGGTGCTTGACCAAATTTGAAATGATGACCTATGGCCTCCCCATTGACAACATGCCTTGGGAAGATGGTTTAGACGATTGAGACAATCCTTTAGACTAAGATACTCATTATGTATTCAAAATCTCATTTTAAATTATCAATCTAGATATCAATGTAAATATGAGGTCTCTAACTACTCTCTACAATGGATGTTTTCCAACTGATGAGAAGTCTTACACAACTATTGCGATAAAGAATTGGTTTTATGACAATAAAAATTTGAAAATAAAATATGAAACAAAAAAATTAAACTTAAAAAAATGCAATATTGACCTAATCTCACTAAACTATCCTAAACTAACACTATGTATAATCCCTCATAACTTGGGATTAAATTTGACTTTGATTAGGATACGATTCCAATAGTACCATGTGAAAGGGCATGTCTAACCTAGAGTCAAGGAAATCTATAAGCTGATATGTGCAATGAAAAGGTATGTTGATTGAATGGGTTTTTTGATAATTAAAATGTATGAAATATAAACTAGTACAAGTGTTGGGAAATTACATGCTTTGTTTATTAAGACTATAACAATTGACATAATTGCAATGTTTCTTCCACATAATTTGCATGTTCCACATAGTCTTGGTATATCATGGGATATTCCTCAATGAGGGGGGTTGATATAACCTTATAAAATTTTGTAAGCCACTGTAAGTATTAGATATATGGTATTGAGGATACAAAATTGTAAGGGTTGTAGGAAACCCAATATTGATCATAATTATATCATATAATATATCAAATTAAAGCCCCAAATATCTTATTTTCAATGGAATTGGTCTAGTGGTAATATTATCACCTTGTTAAAATAAATATGTTCTACAATGTACACAATTGTCATGGAAAAAACCTAAAATAATTGATTTTAAATCAACGATATCTTCACTTTATAGACTCCAATTTTGATGATTTGTTTTTTGAGATTGGGTGCTTTTCTAATGGGAACTCATGTATGCAAGTGGTTTCTTTAAATTATGCTAAAAAATACACATAACTTTATCTAAATGTCGTGACCCCCTTTTTCCCATTGAAAACCTACAAAATAAAAATAAATAAATAAAATATCCATTGTGGGCCCAAGAAAGATATATGATATTACTTTTACATTACATGATATTCTATTGACATAGAGATTTAGCTAGAGTTTTGAATTTGTATAATTTTCCAAACACTTCATCCTTGGATCAATGGTGTAGATCCATAGAAATTGAGAATAATAATGAATACATTTGAGGAAGTACTTGGCTCCCCCAAGAAAAGAGGTGTTCATGTGGCCACAAATATCATTGCAAATTAATTCAAGGGGCTTAGAGGCAGTCCTTGAGTTTTCCTTTGAAAATTTCTATCAATGATGTTTACCCATCACATATCCCTCACAAACACCACTAAGAGGGTCAATCTATGGAATATTGTCAACTAGGTGATGATGACTCATGTTTCTTAAGGATCCATAATTGGTGTGACCTAGATGAAAGTGCCATAGATTACTGTCATTATCTACATTGGCTACTATTGTAATGAATTTATTTTAAATGTGAGTTGAAGAACACTTCTCAAACTTGTACCTATGTTTGGATTCATCACAATATGTAGAAGAAACAACTTTGAACCTATCACTTACATCTTTAAAAACCCATATGTTCACCTTTTTATTGGTGTGTATGATGTGATAAATATATAGTAGATTCAATATTTCTCCAAGACCATGGAGAAAATCCTCATACTTAGCATCATTAGTCACAATTGTGCCACACCACACCTAGAAATTGAGAGAGTTGATTCATCACTAATAGTTATTTTCTCACATTTATGTTGATCATTGTAGTTAGAAAGAATGTGCTTGTACACTATCATATCTCTAGTTTCCCAAAAAATTGCAATGCATTCTTGTGAAATAGCAGAAGACCATAAATTAGAGCACATAGATAAATGAGTAGAGTTAAGAGACTTTTCTTCGTAGAGGGAATTGTTTCTAGCTGTTTTCCTTGCAATTTCTTCAATCTTTTGAAGAAAAATAAGACAATTTTTGAAAATATGTCCCTCCTTATGGGAATAAGAACAAGTCTTCCTCCTCTTCTTTGAGGATTTGGAAGTTTCCCCTATAGACTCATGCACATATGAGGTAGAAGCCTCAGAATGAGGTTGACATCTAGAGGGTAGTTCACCCAAATTCCTCAAGGTAACTTAATGGTAGATTAAGATTATAAAACATGTCCTCTAAATTAAGTGAATAGTAGGTGCCTTGAGAAAAAAAGGAATGATTTAAAAGGGCTTAGTAAAATTTCTAAATGTAGGATACATTTTATTAAGTACAATATTGATGTATTCATAATAATTTTTCCCAAGGATCCTTATGTAATAAATTCATCCTTTATGTTCTTGAACCTAGTAATATACATTTTGATGGTATATAAGTCTACCATTTTGAGGTTTGGGAGGTCAATTTCAATTTAATGAGTGTTGAATGTGCCAAATAAGTTGTTGGAAGCATCCAAAATTTGCATTACACTCTTGTTATCCTTGGTGTGATCAACAATGTATAGATGCACATAAAAAGTGATAAAATTTGGGGCTTCATCCTTCTTTAAACATATGAAGTTATAAACATAATAACTTTCACATATAAGTGGTTTCTCCAAATACATACATAAACCCTTGTTACGAAGACTATTAGTTATTTGATAAACCCAAATATGGTAGTTGGCTCCATTAAAATGCGGAAAAATCAATTCTCCATCCATGGATGCATAAAATACTAGTGTTTCCCTAAAAAATTATATTATTTCAGGTTGAAGAGAGGGAAAGAGGAGTGCACTACCCTAAAATATGCACAAATATGTAAGAAACTTCCCTTAAATCTAAAACACTCCTATTAAGTTTTATCTAGAAAGTTTACTTAGTTGTAATATGTCCACTTCAGTTCACTTACCATTTGTCCTATTCCACCGGATCTTGATGGGACTATTGTTGGAAATACCAAAGTATATCAGAGAGGTATAGCACTTGACACAACTTTGTCCTTAGGACCCTGCAAGCCCTAGCCTCTATAACACAAGGAGAATAATTTGTACATAATTAGGTTATCAAGAATTTCAGTATTTTGTTAGCACAATAATACTTAGATAGGAGTAATACACCCACCAAATTTTTAGAAAAGGGACTCATTGTGTGATGTTGATTACAGTGGTGTAGCTCTGTAATAATATTTTTTTGGTGCACCCACTGGTACAATTTCTTGCGACTAATCTCCATGGATTCCTCTCATGACATTAAATGTGTTGTACTAGCTCTTGGATAACCTCTCAAGTGGACCCCATGGTCCCATGAACCACACCTGTAACATGTCAACCATGAATGAACTCAAGAAAATAATTCAATCTCTCACCCTATTAGTCAAAACAATTGAGACCAACATGACTACCCTCAATGTTTAAGTTGACCTTTTTTTTGATAATATAGACAAGTTGGAGGGAAAGCATGATGATGGTGGCTCAAGTGAATGTTTTAATAAAGTAAAGAACATGGATGAGGAAGAAGGTTATAATAACGACCACTCATTTTTTTATTGTTCCCACAATATGATGCCTCGCCTACCCAAAGTTGATCTAAATAAGTTCGATGGGTAAGATATAGTAGGTTGGGTTGACCAAATGGAACACTATGTTTGCTTCCATACCAAAACAAATGACCCATTGAAACAATGTTCTATATCTAGATAGGGGACATTGGAAGTGGTCGAAATGACATAAGAAATCCTCTCTAGGGTTCATTACATGGAAGTATTGTGTGAAAGCCTTGTTTTCCCATTTTATTTAGGATGATAATTTTGTGGGTCCTTACCAAATTGTGTAAAATAACCACAATGGAAGAATATATTGATGTTTTTGAATTTTTGGATGTCAAAACACAAAATTTAACTAATGAATTTTTAACTAATTCTTTATCAGTGGTCTTAAGGAGGACATCAAAGCATAAGTGGCGATGACCATGCTACCTAGTTAGATGCCACTCAACTCACTTTTCACATTCAAGTTATTTCTTATGTTGAGTCCAAACACCCTAACGTTTCTCAATTCCTATATTCAAATGTGGTGGCCCCTTAGTATCCTACTCCACCCCTTAAGGTCCACAAGTTGAAATGGAAGAACACCGACTCAAGGGTCTCTTCTACAATTGTGATGAAAAACATTCTCTGAGTCATGAAGTTAAGGAACATAAATTATTTATGTTCACCCCTAAGGAAATTTTTTATGATGAATTCGATAGAGGGAATTAGAACGACATCACCCCCCACTTGAAGGAATCTCTCTTTCTGACCAACTGGGTGAAGAATTACAAATATCTCTTCATACATTGATCAATATTTCCTCTCCTCAAACTTTAAATTTGGCTAGCTATATCAAGCATAAGAAGGTCATTGTCTTAATTGGAAACAATATCACCCATAATTATATTTATCACCACATCATCTAAGAAACATAATACTATATCCATGTTGTTAATAACTCTCAAATCATGATTTATAATGGGGGATCTATAAACTGTGGAAGTTAGTGTGAAAAATTGAAACTTGAAATGGGTGATTATTCCTTGAAAACTCACATGTTTTCCATTGAAATGGGTGGTTGTGTTGGAAACCTAATCTGCTAGGGTTATGGTATTAGTCACTTGTAAATGGATATGAAACGTCAAGTGGGTGTAATGGTCATTGTGGGTCCAAGAGAACTCTTGGAATATGAATAAAAATTTCAAGCTCATGTATTTATATGTGTAAGATATTAATGAAATTGCATTCCATGTTTATCCTAATTCGTGTACATCTAATAGTGGTATCATATCCCGTGGTTTTTAGGACTGAAATTTGCTATGGAAGTTTTCCGTAGCATGTGAGAAACCTATATGTGTTTATAAATTCCTCTCTACCTATCCTAGGCTCTCTTTTCTTATCCTAGGCTCTCTCTTCCTATACTAGGCTCACATTTTAGTGTCATATATGAGGCCTCTCTATTGTCTCTGCTCTCTGCCCCTCTATCTAGGCTTGTGCCCAGTCGCTCTACGTTCGGTCTTACATATGTTTTGTGTGTTATTACCATTCACATGTGTTAGGGTTTCAAATACTTCACTGATCTAAAACCTCAACCTTCATAGTCAATCCCATTGTGCTACCTTTATATACTTCATAAATACAATCATTATTAGGGTTTACAATGCTCTTTTTAGTGGAGGATTTTTTTTTCTCCTTTTAATTTTCCATCCCTTAATAAGACTTTGTTCATGGATCTAAGTATGAACTAGAAAAATATGTTTTCATTCGAGTTGCGTTGATTTCATAACTGTCGAGGAGAGTAGGACACAGACAACTCTCTTTTATTTAATGTGTCTAGAACTTTCTGGAGTCAGGATTCTTGCATGTCCATGAATTTCTTCACGTGCATGACAATTAATTTTGTCAGCATTGTTACACCAAAAAAAATGTTGAAAACATCAATAATCGATCCTCCATATAAATCTTCGATCTGGATAAAGAAACAATAATTATTTCCATCTTGTCTCCTTGCTAATTAAAGTCTATACAAAAATAACATTTCGATCTTAATGGTTATTTGCAAAGAGCCTGGTATGGTGACACTTTTGAACCACCACAAAATTCATCAAACGTTGATAATTTGGTTCAAGACATGCGCAAGCCTTGTGACTAAAATCTGATTCGTACAATAGAACTTGATAAAGATGGCCCTCACTTACTACATCTATACAAATATCTTTCACTCTGGTATGTGCCCTATATTCCTTTGATAGAGATGCAAAAAATTCCTTAATATTTCCTCTAGTTGCAGTGTTTCACATAGGATCCTACTAGAATTTATAAATGTCCTGAATAAGTTCTTAATGGTGTGCCTGTGATCAGGGGATCAAATTTTGCTCAAAAATTCAAAGTTCTTGGAATCACTTCAAATCGAACGAGAGCATAGGCCTCATCATTGCGAACCCAACGCAACTCATTTCATCTCAAACGGGCATCGGGAGCGAGAGATATTGCGATCTGTTCGAATCGTCAAACAAGCAAAAAAAAGGATGCTGACTGTGCAGTCCATACAGGCTGACGTGGCAGGGACCGTACGACCATACGCTGATGTGGCATGTGGTGACATGGTAGTTGTTGATTGATAGATGTGGTAAAATGGTGTTTTGACATGTGGCAGTATGTGGTTGGTGGTTTGGTGCCATGTGGCCCAGTCATGGGATGCCACGTGGCACCACTATATTGGTTGTTTGATCAAAATATATTAGAGTCCGTGGGGTTTGAACCCTGGATCTCCCCACCATATAAAGCCTTCAAAAATTCCACCTGACCAACGTACCACCATTTTCTCCTTGTTGTATATATGCATTGATATATATTAAAGTTTGGTTTATGTTGCATTTAGCGAGGGGTCGGGCCGACGCTTAGCCCCGGCCCATGGTCATGTTGTTTATTACATGTGACCACATATCACATGGAGTGCGTGGAGTTGTGTTTTGAATGGAGCCCCACTCGCATGGTTTTATATATATGACCATACCCTTTGTAAAATAACATGCGGGGTTTTTTAAACATGTAGTCCATGGTTATGTACATAACCACATGTGACCACAACCAGGAGAGCGCGGGACTGTTCAAAGCGGTTTTAACGGTTAGCCCTTTTTACATTGCGCGAGGTCATATGGACTTCATGTGCTCGAGTGCTAGGCGGTTAGGGGCTATGTGCCCATAACCGTCCTATAGTTCGCACCGTTGGCGCGGTTGCGCCCGGTGCTGGGTTTTCACTCTTTAAATTGTGTGTGTGCTAGGTTTCATGAACAAGAGTGCGATTTGTAGATGTAGAGACAACAAGCTTGAAGAGGGGAATTTCAATAAGCCTAACTTCTTCATTTTTTGGCCAAACGAGGTGTCGAAAAAGCCCAACTAGGGGTTTTTGGATGCTCTGAAGCCATTGGAGCAGTCTGTTGGTTATTTTGAGTATTTTAAAGCATTTTTTTGAGCACTTTGAGAAATTAATAATAATGATCCATTGGAAGCTGGACCAGGAGATGTAGCCCAAGAGAGGGGTGAACTCCTTTATCATTTGTTGTGTTTATGTGCTTATGTTCATTGATTATGCTGCTCTTTATATGCATCTTAAATGAGTAAATCCTTTTTATAATGTGTTGCAAAGTTGATCCATTTTCTTTTAACACATAAACTTTACTTGCAAATATTTTCAAGATTACAAGTCTTCTTCATTTTTAGATCAAGTTGGTATCAAAGCACTAGTTTTTGAAGACTTGATTGTTTGCAAGTGTTTTGTTTTTTATGCTCACAAGGTTGAAACTCACAAGAGGAGAAGGTCAACTTGTGGAGCCAAGTTCTCATCCTTCAAGGAGGAAGCATATACAATCACCGCAAGTTTCAAGGAGGCATTCACCAAGTATGGCTCATGAAGAAAGTCATGAACGTGTTCCTGCAGAAGATGAAGATCTCAGAAA
>JASDQU010216108.1:0-11794 GCA_032191745.1 Picea mariana
CTACCTTTCTTTGTCTGTCTCTCTCACCCTCTCACACTCTCAGCAATCTCTCTCTCCCCCTCTCACCCACTATATCTCCTACATATACCCCTCTCTCCTACATTTACCTCTCTCTCTACCCCACTCTCTATCTTCCTCTCTCTCCCTCTCAACTCTCACACACTCTTTCTACTGACCTTATATGCCTTTCTCTCACTACCTCCCACACTCTCGCACACCAATATATTGTTTAGCCCCCCTCTATGTATTCCTCTCTATCCCTCCCGCACTTTAACACACTCACTCTCTACCTCCCCTCTTTGTCTTATTCTCTCCCCCTCCCACACTCTCACACACACACTTTCTATCCCTCATCTATGTCTTCCTCTCTCTCCCTCCCACACTCTAACACACTCACTCTCTACCTCCCCTCTTTGTCTAGCTCTCTCTAACTCCCACACTCTCACACACACTTTCTATATCCCCTCTATGTCTTCTTTTCTCTCCCTCCCACACTCTAACTCACTCATTCTCTCCCCTCTTTGTCTACCTCTCTCTCCCTCCCACACTCTAACACACTCACTCTCTACCTCCCTTATTTTTTTCCCTCTCTCTCCCTCCCATACTCTCACACACGCACTTTCTATCTCCCCTCTATTTCTTTCTCTCTCTCCATCCCACACTCTAACACACTCACTCTCTACCTCCCCTCTTTGTGTTCCTCTCTCTCCCTCCCATACTCTCACATACTACAATGACTGGTACATTGGAAGGCAAGGCATGGTAAGGAAACAAATTCCCTTGACCTAGACATGGAAAGACATGTCAAGACCTAGACCTATACCTAAACCTATACTTAGACCATGACCTAGACCTAGACCTTTCCTCGGCATGCCTCACACTCTCGAATCCACTCCCTCTCTATATCCCCCCTCTTCAACTCTCTCCATCTATTTCTCTCCCTCCTCCCTCCCTCTCTTTCCATCCCTCCCTTGCTCCCTTCCCCTCCCCCCCGCCCCCTTATCTCTCTCTCAACCTCTCTTCTTCTCTTCTTGGTTCTCTCCCTCCCTCCCATTCTTTTTCTTCCCACTATCTCTCTACCCTATACCTCTATCACTCCATCTCACTCTCAAGCTCTCTWMTACACTTGTTGGCTCTTTTCCTCCCTCCCCTTATCTCCCTCTMCCCCCCTCTCTCRATTTAATGTACTCCTCTCTCCCCCTCACTCTGTATCCACCTCCATTTCTCACTCATTGTATYCCTCTCCCTCTCTCTCCTCTACTCTCCCCCCATTTCTCTCTTTATATMTCTATACCCCCCYTTCCCTCTATCT
Organism: Picea mariana; assembly: GCA_032191745.1. Lineage (NCBI taxonomy): Eukaryota > Viridiplantae > Streptophyta > Pinopsida > Pinales > Pinaceae > Picea > Picea mariana. Next base: position 1,313 of record JASDQU010216108.1, read on the forward strand.
CCCCCCATTCCTCTCACTCTCTCTYTGACCCTTGTCTTTGTCTCCCTCTCCCTCCCTCTCACACACTAAAAAACTCCTTGTCCACCACCCCTCTCTTTCTTKCTCTTCCCYCYCTCTCACATGCACACATTGTCTCTCTACCCCCATCATCCATCTCTCTCTCCCCCTCCCTCCCACTATCCCTCCTCTCTTTATCTCCTACATCTACCACCTCTTTCTCTCTCTCCTTGTTGTTAGTCTCACTCTCACTCTCTCTATATACCTCTTTCTCTCTCCTTTCCCGGCTCCTTCTCTTTACCCCTAGTTCTACCTCCCTCTCTCTCTGTCCATATAAAGGCGAGGCATGGCTCACAATGAATAAAGGATATGTCCAAAAAAGAAACGAAGCCTCACCTGTAAGGCGAGTGTTAAGTTTTTCTTCTTCTTCCAATGGAGTACTTATACAAGTACTTATATTAACATGACCATGACCTAAACCATGACCTAGACCATGAACTAGACCCCCATAGATACATCTAAGCCTAGGCATAACCTATAATTTACCCTTAACCCCTTCCACACCCATGCTCTAAGTGCAATATTCCTATACCTCTTGTTTAATAATGATATTTTATGGATATGACCATTCACATATGGTTTAATAATGATTTCACATGGTTTAATGATGATTATGGCAGTTTGATTCTACTTTTTTATTTTAATATAAGCATAATATTTTAGTGGATTCAATATTCTTTATTCATACTCATTTTTCTACATGTGGTATATTATATATGATGGAACACTTATCTATAAGTATTATCACACACTTTCTCTCTACCCCCCACCTCGCTCCCTCTCTCCCCCTCCCTCCCACTATATCTCATCTCCCTCCTACATATACCATATCTCTCACACCTCTCTCTCTCTACCCCCCTCTTGGTTTTCCTCTCCCATCCTTTGAGACTCTAAAACAATCCATATCTACCCCCTTATCTCTTTACCTCTTGCATCTAACCCTCAATATCTCATTCCATGTATCCCCCTTCCTCTCTCTCCCCTACTATGCCCACCTTGCTCTCTTTTGTTCTATCTAACCCCCCTGCCATCTCTCTCCACCCTTCCTCACACACACACTCTCTCTAATCCCCCTCTCTATCTCCCTTTCCCTCAGTCTCACACCCTCTCTTTGTCTTCCTCTCTCCCCCTCTCACACTCTCTTTCTTTCTCTCTCTACATCCCCCCTCCCTACATCGCAAGGAAATAAATTGCCTTGACCTAAACATGTCAATACCTAGACCTAGAACTAGACATAGTAAGGCCTAGAAATGGCAAGACTTAGACCATGACCTAGACCTATACAATGACCTTGACGTAGACCATGACATAGACCTAGAGCTAGACCTAGAACATGACCTAGAACACGGCATAGACCACGACATAGAGAAATAGTTAGAATTATACCATGACCTAGACCTATACAATGACCATGACCTAGATCTTGACGTAGACCATTACCTATACCCCCCTAGCTCCATCTAAGCCTAGGCATAAACTATACTCAACCCTTAACCCCCTCCACACCCGATCCCTGAGTGCACTATGAATATACCTCTTTTTAAAGGCCCCACAACCCTTGCACCCACATCACCCACATACTGGTGCTCTAACCATTTCTCTATGCTTCAAAACACTTTCAATCATAAGCCCTTAGGTCCTCGTTATCCCCATACCTCTATACATATTTATTCATAAATATGTTTGGTCTATAATAAATGCTATATCTGTTGCATTAAGAGAGCACACACTCTCTTGTAACTTGAAATCCTTTTAATTTTTGCTCATGTATGCCCAGAAGGAACGCATGTGCGTTCCTAGAATGCACATGTGCTTTAGTATGCATGTGTTCTAGGAACATGTGCACATTCTTGCAGGGAATGTTTTTGTGCCAAGAACACTCCACTACCTCCTCTATCTCAAGCCTAAAAAATCACTCTTGACATCTACACACAAAATAGTGTGCACAAACATGTTTGTCTTATTTTATTCTTGTTGTTTAAATAATAGACAGTTGTGTGCTATTACAAGACCATTGTGTGAAGAATTGGAAGACAAATTTGACCAAGTGGAATTGGAATTGTTGTTTGTGTATTTTTGTTCTTTTTGGAATTAGAAGACAAATTTGTCCAATTGAAATTGTTGTTTGTGTCTTCCCGAAATTGGAAAAGAAATTTGTCCAATTATAATTGTTAGTTGTGTAATACGTAGACAATTTTTTCCAATTGGAATTGGAACTGCTAGTTGTCTTCTTGTGTAATACCAAGACAAATTTCTCCAATTCGAGTTGGAATTATTAGTCGTGTCTTATTTTGTAATACAAAGACAAATTTGTCCACTTGGAATTGGAATTGTTAGTTGTTCCTTCTTGTGTAATACCAAGATAAATTTGTGGTGGGGTACTTGGAAGCCAATTTGTCTCTTTAAACATGGGGAACTGGTGGATTTGAGAAAGAAAGTCCTTGAGAAAAGATAAACTAATCGAAAAGGTAGAAGAAGAAAGAGAAAATTAAAAGTTATGTATGTTAAAGCATAGGATTTCAAAAAAGGGAAATCCAATTTCTAGCAGAATAGATGTCGTTGTTTCTCCTCCATCACCACAAGCAAAGTGAAGGAGTTTAGTAGAGACTAATCCATCCAATATTTCATCAAGAAAACTTTTTTTGGATGACTAGATGATGGAGACTTTTCTTGGATATGATTATACAATCGATGAAATTAGAGAGGCAACTAGTGTTGAACATTGTGGTGAAGAAGTTCCTATGGTGCAACCTCTTGTTGGACAGACAGACATTCCAAAAACTAGTCAATCCCATGTCCACTCTCTTCCAAGATTTGATCCACCAGTGATTGAAGGGGAAAGAAATGAAAATTGTTAAATCTATAGTAGAGAGGTCAAGAGTGCCAGAATAGGGGTTCATCGTCCCTACCTAGATTGAGCATTGTGCGGCGAATAACTCCTAAATGCATCCAGGTTGATGAAAGTGGTCTAGCATCACTTGAAGGTTAGTTACCTAACCGTACTATTCGTTATCATTCTTGTAAAATCATTAAAGAATATTTTGAACCAAAATTCGGTGTTGCTAAATGTCAATTATTTTTGTATTTGTTAAAATATAGAATTTTGATTGCTATTAGGAGAATTTTAGGCATTAAAATAGTCAAAAATTTAGAAAAAAGTCAACATATTGTTAGAAACCTTGTATATGATTTTCAGATAATTGGTAAGAAATCTTATTTGAAAGACTGCAATGCATCTCAACGTGTCTTTTCACAATCAATTGTTAGCAAGATCACAAGAAAACATCGTATTCTACAACAAACCTCTCATCTCATGAAATGCAATATCAAAACCCTTAGAAATTATTCTCATAGATGAGATAGCCTCGACACATGTGGCCCAACATATTTGTGGGCCTTCCTTGGTAGGATACCTCATTCTGACATGAATTTAATTGGATAAGTTAAGCGATTTGTACAAGGTTTTTGGCATGAGAACACTAGGTCTTCTATAACCAAAATGATGTACTAAATTGAGAAGGGGATATAGGGATTTTTGGCATGAGAACACTAGGCCTTCACTTTCCATGCCATGCTATGCCATGCCTTTCCTTGCCTTCACTTTCCATGCCATTCCATGCCATGCCTTTCCTTACCATGCCATGCCTTGCCTTTCCATTCCATGCCTTTCCTTTCCTTCACTTTTCATGCCATGCCTTGCCTTTCCTTTCCTTCACTTTCCATGCCATGCCTTGCCTTTCAATGCCATGCCTTTCCTTTCCATCTCTTTCCTTTTCATGCATTGCCTTGCCATGCCATGCCTTGTGATGCCTTGCCTTGTCATGCCATGACTTTCCATGCCATGCCATGCCTTTCCTTTCCATGACATGCCTTGCCATGCCATTCCTTTCCTTTCCACTGCATGCCTTTCCATGCCATGCCTTTCCTTTCCATGCCACACTTTGTCTTTCCATTCCATGCCTTGCATTTCCATGCCATACCATGCCATGCCATGACTTTCCATGCCATTCCTTTCCTTGCCTTGTCATGCCATGATTTTCCTTTCCATGCCATGAAATAACTTTCCATGCCATGTCATGCCTTGCCTTACCATGCCTTTCCCTTCCATGTCATGCATTTCCTTGCCTTTACATGCCATGCTTTTCCTTTCTTTGCATTTCCATTCCATGCCTTACCTTGCCTTTCCATTCCATTCCATCCTTTCCATACCTTTCCTTTCCATGCCATTCCATGCCTTTCCATGACTAGCCTAACAAGATGTTAAGTTGTCAAACATATGTAATAAGCACTAAGAAAAGCATTAGTGTCGGAGATCGTCCAACAAATTATTTTTCGGTCAATGGAATGACAATGGAGGTTCCCCACTAGTTGAAACCCGGTGCTCCAAATCCATTACAACTGACAGTTCATCCATCTGAGTTTCGGTTTGAGTTTTATCGCGAGTTTCAACTTGCCTCCTCAATCCATTCAAGGACATGTCACCAATTTGGTCCAAGGGCATAAAATCCAAACTGAGCAGCATAACGGAGTTCTATACGCTTCTACAAGTTTGTTTGGCCAAGGCCCACGTGACCATGCTACCCACAATCGCTCAAAAAAATGTTCTTGAAAATCAACCTGTTGTTCAGAAATTGCACTATGCCTCATTGCGTAAAACCCTAGTGTCGAAGATCCTCCAACAAATGGTTTTTTGATCAACAAAATAACAACAAAGGGGCCCCACTAGCTGAAACTCGGTGCTCCAGATCCAATGAAACTGAATATTCATCCATCTGAGTCTTGGCTTGATTTTATCACGAGTTTCAACTCGCCTCCTCAAGCCATTCAAGGACATGTCACCAATTTGGTCCAAGCACATAAAATCCAAATCAAGAAGCATAACGGAGTTTCATAAGCTCCCTCAAGTTTGTTTGGCTTGGGTCCATGTGACCACACTACCCAAAATCGCTTGACACGTTGTTCTTGAAAATCAACCTCTTTTTCATAAATCACATTATGCATCATTGAGAAAAACCCTAGTGCTGGAGATCCTCCAACAAATGGTTTTTTGGTCAATGAAATGACAACGGAAGGGCCCCACTAGCTGAAACCCGGTGCTTCGGATACGATGCAACTAATGATTCATCCATATGAATCACGGTTTGATTTTTATCATGAGTTGCAACTCACCTCGTCAAGCCATTCACGAACATGTCATCAATTTGTTCTAGGGGCATAAAATCCAAACCGAGTAGGGTAACGAAGTTTCATAAGCTCCCACAAGTCTGTTTGGCCAAGGCCCAGGTGACAACACTACCCACAATCACTCGAAACAATGTTCTTGAAAATCGAATTCTTGTTCAAGAATTGCACTATGCCTCATTAAGAAAAACCCTAGTGTCATATATCCTCCAACAAATAGTTTTTTGGTCAACATAGTGATAGTGGAGGGGCCCCACTAGATAAATCCTGATGCACTGAATCGAATGCAACCGACAGTTCATCCATCCGAGTCCCATTTTGATTTTTATCGTAATTTTCAACTCGCCTCCTTGAGCCATTCAAGGCCATGTTAGTATGGAAATGCAAGGAAATGCAAGGAAAGGAAAATCAAGACAAGCCAAGTCAAGGAAAGACATGACAAGTCTAAGCAAAGCTAGACATGGCAAGAAAAGGCAAGGTCTAGGTCCAGGTCTAGGTAAATCCTATTAATTATGATAATCCATGTTTCAAAACTATGAAGATACCTTAGATATATGAATAAAGAGAGCTTATGTTATGACATTGAAATTCTCATGCAAGTATTTTTATCTAAGATGGGATAACAAGTTGCAGAATTACATGCTTAATGAATCCTTTGATTGTAATTTTTATGTATTAAACTTGTTCATTTAGTACAAGCATTATTTTTTTTAGGCATTAAAAAAGGTATGATACATGAATGCAAGGCAAGACATGCAAGGAAAGGCATGGCATGGCAAAGAAAGGCATGGCAAGGTATGAAATGGTAAGGAAAGGCATGGAAATGAAATGCAAGTCATGACATGACAAGGCAAGGCATGGCATGACGTGGCTAGGCATGGTATGGAAAAGCAAGGAAAGGCATGGCATGGAATGGAATGGCAAGGCAAGGCAAGAAAAGGAAAGTCAAGGCATGGCATGGCATGGAAAGGCAAGGCATGGCATGGCAAGGCAAGGCATGACATAGCAAGGCATGTCAAGGCAAGGCATGGAATGTAAAGGAAAGTCGTGGCATGGCATGGCATGGAAAGGAAAGACATGGCATGGAATGGTATGGCAAGGAAAGGTAAGGAAAGGAAATGCATGACATGGCATGACATGACAAGGAAAGGCATGGCATGGCATGGCATGGAAAGGCAAGGAAATTCATGGCATGGCATGGAATGAAAAGGAAATGCATGGCATGGCATGGCATGGAATGGATCAATAAGGCCTTGAAGTACCATGCCATGCCTTGCCTTTCAATGACATGCCTTTTCTTTCCATGACATGCCTTTCCTTTCCTTGTCTTTCCATTCCATACCAAGGCATGGTATGGTATTGCAAGGAAAGGAATGGCATGACATGGTATGGCAAGGCAAGGCATGACATGCCATGGATAAATAAGGCCTTGAAGTGCCATGCCATGCATTTAGTTTCCTTTCCTTGCCATGACTTGCCATGCCTTGGCATTAAAGTCACATGTTATGCCTTGCCATGCCATTCCATGCCTTACCTTTCCTTTCCATGCCATACCAATGCATGGTATGGTATGGTATGGAAAGGAAAGGCATGTCATGGTATGGTATGGAAAGGCAAGGCATGGAATGGCATGAATAAATAATGCCTTGAAGTGCCATGCCATGCCTTTCCTTGCCTTGACTTTCCATGACTTTCCATGCCTTTCCATGCCATGCCCTTTCTTTCCTTTCCTTGCCATGCCATGCCTTGCCTTGCCTTGCCTTTCCTTTCCATGCCATGGTATGGATTGGCATGGCATGGCATGGAAAGGAAAGGCATGTCATGGCATGGTATGGCAAGGCAAGGTATGGCATGGCATGGACTGGCATGGATGAATAAGGCCTTGAAGTGCCATGCCATGCCTTGCCTTTCTAATCCATGCCTTGCCTTTCCATGCCATGGCAAGGCAAGGAATGGCATGGCATGGCATGGCATGATATGGCAAGGAAAGACAAGGCATGGCATGGAAAGGCAAGGCATGGCATGGAAAGGCATGGTGTGGCATGGAAAGACATGGCATGGCATGGAAATACATGGCATATCATGGCATGGAAAGGTAACATATGGCATGGCAAGGCAAGGCATAGCATGGAAAGGGACAGAAAAGTAAGGAATGGCAATGCATGGCATGGCAAGGCAATTCAATGCAAGGCATGGTATGGCAAGGAATTCAAAGGCAAGGCATGGAATGGGATGGCATGGCATGGAATGCAAAGTGAAGGCATGGAATGTCATGGCATGGCAACGTGAGGCAAGGCAAAGAAATTCATGGCATGGAAAATTAAGGCAATGCATAGTATGACAAGGCAAGGAAATGCAAGGCATGACATGGAATGGCATGCAAAGGAAAGCCATTATGGATCAATAGTATAATGAGACTACACAATAAGGATGGAAAATAAACCTATTTAGTGACATCCCTTTCTATGCAAATCCTATTAATTATGATAATTTGTGTTTCAAAACTATGAACATACCTTAGATTCGTGTTTCAATTTTTGTGGATGATTTTATGGTTAGGAATTCATGGATGATCATTGATTTACCTAGTAAGTGTTTTTTCTAAATCGTTGATGGTTATTTCTTGAATGTATTAAATAATTGTTTTATCAAAGTGGTGATATTGCATGTTATCTTGTATTCTTCTTGAATTAAGCTTGTCTTGAAAGCCTCAATTTTGTGGTTAGATTCATACTTACCCTCAATTTCCAGCCTTGTTAGCTTGACATCTAGGGTTTATTGTCACATTTCACCCTTAGAATACACCTTGCACCTTTTATTACATTTATGTCATAATTTTCATCCCTTTAGGGTTCAATGTCTTGAATATTCTAGGGATGTTATGTGCCATATTCCATTTCATCAAGCATTTTTTTTTTATCTAAACCCTAGTTTAGGCTTGCATTTTTAGCCCGCTTTCATTGCATGATTACTTGTTGTAAGGGATGTTATATTTGTCTTGTTGTAACTTGTCATATTTCTGAAGTTAAACATCTTAATCACAAGTTTTACAATTTCCCTGTTGATTTGTGGTGTTTGGGACTTCCCATTGACTTGTTTGAACTTAGTTAATATCATTTACTAGATTGGAAAGGCATGTCAATGGCATGTCATGGAAATGGAATGGCATGGCATGGAAATGGAATGGCATGGATTGGAAATACATGTCATGGAAAGGAAAGGCATGTCATGGCATGGCTTGGCAAGGCATGGCATGGCATGTCATGGAAAGGAAAGGAAAGACAAGCCATGGCATGGAAAGGAATGTCATGGAAAGGAAAGACATGGCATGGAAAGGAAAGCCATGACATGGCATGGAAAGGAAAGGCATGGCATGGAGAGAAAAGGCATGGAATGGAAAGGCATGGCATGGCATGCAAAGTCAAGATATGGCATGGAATGACATGGAAAGACAAGGCATGACATGGAAATGGCATGCAATGCTATGGCTTGGAAAGGAATGTTATGGCAAGGAAAGGCATGGCATGGAAAGGAAAGCCATGGCAAGGCATGACAAGGCAAGGCATGCCATGGCAAGGAAATCCATGGAAAGGCATGACAAGGAAAGGCATGCCATGGCATGACATGTCATGGCAAGGCAGGGAAATACAAGGCATGGCATGGAAAGGAAAGGCATGAAATGGCATGGAAAGGAAAGCCATGGAATGACATGACATGGAAAGGAAAGGCATGTATTGGCATGTATTTGCAAGGAAAGGCATGGCTTTGCAAGGAAAGGCATGGCTTGGAAAGGAATGGCATGGATTAGCAAGGAATGTCATGGAAAGGAAAGGAAAGATGAGGCATGTAATGGCTTGGAAAGGCATGTCATGACAAGGAAAGGCAAGGAAAGACAAGGCATGGCATGGCATGGCAAGGCATGACAAGTCATGGCATGGAATGGATTGGCATTGCATGGAATGGATTGGCATTGCATGGAATGGCTTGGCATGGCATGGCATGGCTTGTCAAGGAAAGAAAAGACATGGCATGGCAAGGTAATTCATGGCATAGCATGGAAAGGAAAGGCATGGCATGGAAATGCAAGGCATGGCATGGCATGGAAAGACATGGCAAGGAACGACAAGGTAAGGCATGACATGACAAGGAAAGGCATGCAATGGCATGGCATGGAATGGAAACTCAAGGAAAGGTACAAAATGGCATGGAATGGCATGGAAACTCAAGGCAAGGCAAGGAATGTCATGGCTAGGCAAGGCATGCAAACTTTTTCATCTAGAATTAAAATGTCATAAACACTTCATTAGATGGAAAGGAACTTTGTGATATAAAGTGTTATATGTCCCTAGAATTTTTTTATTTTATTTCTTGGAATGAGAAAGGTTTATTTTCTTGTTATTCTTCTTTCATTGAAATCCACATTTTGATTTGACTAATATCCTTGCATAATGTTATGGAAAGTTATATTTATTGTTGTTTAGGTTAAAATGGGAAGCTACATCACAAGACATGCAAGGAGGGATTAGTCTATTTTAGATCATAGTGGTGTTCTAGGGATTTGTAAATGTAACAACCTATATTTTGTCCTTAGAAGGTTAGAAATTTTATTTTTACTTATGTTATTGATTCATTGTTTAGTATTTGTTGGGTTTAGTTAGAATGATATAGACATTTGATATGTATATATTTGGACCTATTTATTTGTTGCAGGATATTATTTTTATTGTAATATGTTTATGATGATCATAGTTATGTGATTTGTTTAAACATGCAAATTGAAATGTGGAATTTTGGAGCTTCATGCACTACCCATATGTGCGGTATTTATTTCCTTTAGTATGATTGTCAACACCATTTAGGTAAGTCACATTTGTTTCCTTAAAATTTCTTTATTGTATACTACTAATTAAATGTTTTGTTAAATTTTACTAGTTTTGGGGTCTTTAAGTCAATTAACCAGTACTATATATAGAAAATTAATATATGTATGGCTCATGAACTTGATTTTATTTTTCATTTAAAAAAACCATTTTTAAAAGATTAAGAATTATCACTGATGACTCCTAAATTTTGAAAATTAATATATTTATGATTCATTGACTTGAGCTTATAAGTTTGTTCGCTTGCAAGTTTGAAATATATATATATATATATATATATATATATATATATATATATATATATATATATATATATATATATATATATATATATATATATATATATATATATATATATATATAT
>JASDQU010216112.1:5175-18132 GCA_032191745.1 Picea mariana
GGCTTGTTGACTAGCTACTTAAAGGCTGAGTGATCTGTGAACATCTTAAAATGTTTTCCCAACAAGTAGTGTCTGAACTTATGCAGTGCGTAGACCGTATCTAGGCCTTCCCTCTCTGTAGTGTTATTGTTCTGCTCTGATTCTGATAGTTTTATGCTCGCGAATGCTATAGGATGATCCAAATATCCTGCTCCTGGCTGCACCAAAATAGCTCCAAGTGTTATGGCTAATGCATCTACATGTACATGGAATGTCTTCTCCCAGTCTGGAAATACTAGTATTGGTGCGGTGACCATCTTTTCCTTCAACGTATCCAAACCGTGTTGACAATCTTCATTCCATTGAAACTTTGTATCTTTCCTCAATAGTTTCTCCATTGGCACAGTGATCTGCGCATACCCTTTGATAAATTTTGTGTAGTATCCTGTGTGCCACAATGTCGCTCTTAGTTGATGGACTGTTTTTGGTGGTGGCAAGTTAACAATTACTACAATCTTTGCACGGTCTACTGGTAAACCTTGCTTGCATACTATATGGCCCAATAGTTTCCCAAGTGGTGTTCCGAAGATGCACTTCTTGATGTTTATATCTGACATTGTCTGCATCTTTCTAACATTAGTCGCAAGACCTCTACTTGGTCTTTGAACATACTATAGACTGTCCAATCGTCCAAGTATACCTCTAGAAACTGGTGGATAAATTCCTTAAATGCAGCTATGACTACTCTGGAGAATATTGTTGGTGCATTCTTCAGTCCAAACGACATGACTGTGTATTGGTAGGATCCCCATTATGTAGAAAATGTGGCTTTGTATCTGTCTTCCTGTGCTATCTTGATTTGGTGGTAGCCTGAGAATCCATCAATGAAGAGTAAACTTTGTGTCCTCCTACGTTCTCCAACACTTCGTCTGTGAAAGGTGTAGGCAACGGGTCATGTGGGCATGCATTGTTCAACTTCCTTAAGTCGACGCATATTTTTATCCCTTCTTGTTTTTTCTCTGGAACTACCATCGAGCTTATCCATTTTGATTCTTCCATAGGTTCTATGAGTCTGGCTTCAAGCATCCTGTCGATATCAGCTTTAACTTTCTGCTTATATATCAGGTTTAGTCTGTATGGTCATTGTCTGATCGGTCTTGCTTCAGCTCTGAGTGGTATCTTCATTTCTCCTAGCTCTCCCTCTATGCCTTTAATTTCTATAAATGTTGTGGGGAATATATCATTGTACTCGTGTAGTAACTCTATTATGCTTTCTACTATTTGTTCATCCTAGTAGTCTCCAATGCTGGCCATTTTGGGATTCTCAACTGTCCCAATGTTGACTTTCTTCACCTTGATCAACGCAACAATTACTTATGATTCTAAAGGTGGGCCTTCCACTTCTCTTTCGCCTTCTGCATCCTTGATCTGAATATCGCGCAGATCGTCTTCATTTGGTTATTCTTCTTGCACATGGTAGCATGAAAATAGTTCTTTCACTTTATGTCTGTTCCGCTATTGTTCCTTTGTTATGAGCTCGACTTATGGTTCCTTAATGAATATCGCCCCTTTTATTTGCTTAAGCGTTGCATCTATGTTGGGGTTCTCATGCTCAAATGAGAAAGTGACTGTAAAATTTTGTTGCAATACTGTTCAGCTCGAAGTTCCTTTGCGTAGTTCCTGGTCTGTATATTAGTTTGCTGGTATGCCCTCTAAAGTGTGTACAAAATTATGAGGTCGTTCCTCTGGGGGTGTCATTTTCCACAACACTCTGCACTTATCCAAGTGTTTCGCTAGTGCCCCTTGTCCATCGTACTTCTACTGTTGGTTGCTTCTTTGTTCTAAGCCAAACCTTATGCACATTAACTGTTTGCATTGGTACCAATCCTTGATTGTTTCTTTGTGTGCGCCCCACCATCTTGCAGATGTGGCCTTGAGTGATATATCGAGTGCTAAGAGTCTTTGATTTTATAACACTTAACCCTCGTATTGTGCCAAGAATACTTCTAGATCATTTACTCCATAGAAACTGGGTGGTTCCCTTACCTCCGTACCTACCCATCTTACTATGCAGTCTATTCTTGCGCATCTTCTTGTGGAAACTTCGTGTAGACTTTGTTGCCAGTTTTCTAAACCTGCGTCTGAGTATGTCGCACATGAATTAATGCTCCGCCAACTGAGTATCCCATCTGCAGTTGGCTTTATGCAATCCTCATCGCGCGCAGTTGTTCTATACAACTGGTTTATTTCCTCCAAGTCCAAGCAAGTAGGCTCTACAAACCTCTCCCCTTCTGATGGGTCTAATGGCGCAATGACCCTATATTCTCCTGACTCAAATGTCATTTTTCGTGTCTTTAAATTAATTATGGCTTGGTTATCAAACGCCCAATCCAAGCCGAGCAATGCTGGATATGGTGTTGTGTCGTCCATTATTTCAATCACTTCAAAGTTTGCTTTAGTGCACACTCCATTAAGGTCTATTGTTACTCCTTTCAGTTTGCCAATTGGTAGAACTCTATGTTGGTTTGCTAGCTTCAACTGAACGAGTGAATATCCTAATGTGAGCTCTCCCATACATTGCCATGTCTTCTTTGGTAATACGTTGACTTCAAATCCTAGATCCAGTATGATATCTCCCATGTTGAAATCTATGATGTTGGCATTCAGCCTGAACTCCCTACTTGTTCTTCTCCTTGTATGTAGGCGAATGACTATTTTTTGTTCTAGTTTTCCTTTTGTCTCTATGCTACATCTTTCTAATATATTTTGCAATATTTTGACAGAGGATGGATCATTCAATATTCTCACGCATGATTGCAAAAAGCCTTTGAGTGTACTTACTTGTCCCAGGGGTTGTATTTCTTCGGTATGATTCAATGATGGAGGCATATTGTACTCTATCTCTTCCTTGCTCTATTGCACAGTTGAAGTTGACGCAGTGTCTTACTTCAAGAATTCTTGTCTGGTTTGCTTAAATGTCTCCTTCTTGTTCTGCGCATCAAACTGTCTCCTTGGTTCGACATTCTTCTTTACCCACTGGTGTTGTACTGGCTCTTATCGGACTGTGTCATTTCCTGTTTTAGCTCCTCCACACGTAACTATGTTGATGTTTCATCCTTCATCCCTTGCTTCCGCTGAAATCCATTGAACATTCTGGTTGTTCTGATTCCTCTTTTTCTGGATCTTCCCTAGTAATGTAGGGCATTCTTCTGTATCATGATCCGATGTGCGACAATACATACAAGTCACTAGTGGAAGTGGACATTCTCTTGCATAATGTCTTGGTTGTTGACAGTTGTGACATACCACTGGTCCTCTACCTATTCCAAAGCTTCCTCTTGCTCATCCTCCACATTTGTAGCCTGTTTGATCTCCTCTCGGTGTGTTATACGGAGGTGCCTAATTGTATTGCGTGCTATTGTACTAAGGTTGTGTTGTGTTGTACTTTGGTTGCGCGGTATTATATGGTTGCTACACAGTATTATACTGCTACTGCGTAGTGTTGTATGGGGCTGGAACTTGGTTAAACTGTGGTGTGGCTTGTTCAGTCATCATTTATGCATGCACCCTATATGCATCTGAGGTCCTCTCTCGCATCAAATCCACAGTTCTACAATATTTGTCATCATGGCCTACCGACTTGCAAAAGTTGCAATATGAACTCTTTGGGACTGTCTAGTATTTATGCATCATTGGGCAGTGATATGGATCGTGGCCCAATTTCTTACAGATTTCGCACCATAGTCCTCCTGTTGGTAATGGATTTGGCATGCCTGCTGCCATGTATTGCGCGAATGTTGGACATTCGTTTTTATGGTGTCCTTTCGACCTGCATGTGGTACACCAAACAAATTCTCGTTTGTCCTTACTTTTGTTTTGGTTTAGCTGGAATGTTAAGTTCTTTAAATCCTCCTTCAACTCTTCGATGGCTGGATCTGTCTATTGATATTGGTTTTCTTTCGGTTGCAGGGCTGCTTGCAGAGCCTCTGTCTATGTCTGAAATTTACGTTGTCGTAATGGATATTGTGAATGTGGTAGTAGTGAATTGACGAACAGGTGCCTGTGCTACATATCGGTCATGAGATATTTCAACTTTCCTTTCAGTCGCTTGAATCTCTGGTCAATCTCCCATACAGATTCTCATGATTTCTATCTAATTTCGATCATCTCGTTCATGTACTGGTCCTCTAAACTTGGCTTCTGAAACTCATTTATCATCAATTTCTTCATGTCCGCAATTGTTTTGGTTGTCCCTGGTTGATTGTTTGTAGCTAAACTCATATACCAATCCAGTGCGTGATCACTTAGTGTAATCGCTAGCTGTGCCAGTTTAGTATCTTTGTCTGTGATCTCTTTTGCTTCCCAATTCTTCTCACAGATAAACAAGTGTTTTTCCGGGTCCTCCGATGCTTGTCCTTTGAATTTTGGTAACCTGATGGTGGGATCGTGTCCTGCCATCCTGAATGTTGAACTACTACCTTTGCGTGGTGTATATACTTGACTAGTGCTTCCCGAACTGGCTCCTCTAGTTGTTGTTCCTTGTGTAGATGTACTTCTTGCAGTCTTCCGTCTCCCGAAGTTCGGTAGTCTAAACGGTGGTGTTCTTTTTGGTGTATTAGTCGCACATGGGTTTATGGGTTCGACAGTGACATCAATATGGATAGGATTGTTGCCTTCTCTTCCTGCTCTTGGACCTCTCATCTTACTCTCATATGTTGCGCGCAAGATTTACTCAATCTTCTCCACGGTTCGAAGGTCCTCTACCTCTTCTTCATCACTTGCCAAGCCTTCCCTCGCGGCTATGACTCTCTTCTTTGTGTTCACCTTGTAATGGTAGGGTACTCCAATGCGCGTCTTTCCAGCTGTCGCCATGATCCATTTGTTCTGGTCGTCGTCCATCATGATCGGGTCCAAGGGTTCCTCCTTTCCTTTATCCACTTCTCCTTCTATTTCTCCTCTTTTTGTGAGTGCTTCCCCCCTTCTCCCATGCACACAGGGAAGTTTAGTTGTCTGACTCCATTGTCATTACACCTTTGTTATATAACAGTATCTTAATAAAAGTATACAACGATTTAATATACCTTCCTCCAGGCTCGCGTAGAAACTCTTGCTCTGTTGCGTTGTATGAATTCGTTGTATCTATTGCAAATTCTGTTATAAAGCCTGCGACGATACTGTCGAGCCAAAAATCTATTGCGCGGGTGAACTTGCTATTCACCTGATGTAATTGCTCAATCTTAAATGAGGTTCACTCTAACTATCGGATCCAGTTTGTTGCGTGGTTATCCTTCAACCTCAATATCCACTTCTGCAATAAATGTGGAAAATCACAGAAAAAGACTTCATGCAGATCAGTAAATATGTACTTCTCAAGATATTTGCGTGGTGTTACTCTAGGGTTTCTGTTATCTTTCTGCGCAAACTCCAACTCCTTTGTCTTCAGCCAACTTTCGATCTTTGCTTTCATGGGATTCCATGATCTCAACATTCCCTTCTAACGACGCATTCTCACCTTCTCATCGTTCGATTCAATATTCTCTTGACCTGCCTTCGACAGATCTTATAGATTTTCAACAGATCCCATCTACTCAATTCTATACTATTCCAACTGACAGAAACAAAACTATTTGTTGGTTTAGTTATCTGAGTTTATATATCTAACTTAATTAACCTTGGGTTCATGTCTACTGGGGTTCCAACAAAGCCTCTACAACTATCAGCCCTCCTAGTAAACCAGAAGCCAATGCAGTGCACAGAGTGCACTGCCCAGTCTCACCCAAGATAGTCTTAATGGGTGACTGCAATACTCAAGTGTTTGCAGTCCAGGTTTGAGTGGAGATATGAGAAATGTGCGTTGAGAGTTCTATTTAACCTATTAAAGCAATATATTGTCATTCACGATTATGTAGGGAGTATAATCAACTCAGTCATTCAACATGCTAATATCTACTTAGAAATAGTAAAGAAACACATGCATTCAATCACATGACACGGTTTTTACCGTGGTTCACCCCCTCTTGGGCTACGTCCACAAAGATTTGGCTCTTAAGCTCTTATATTATAGCAGTTCCAAAACTACGGCGCCGTGCGCTTTACAAATCCTCTCAGTCGGGTCGAGATCTATTATGAGGAGGACTAGATCGCACTAGGCTCCTCAGTCTACGATCTATCCCTCAAGATCTACCCTCCTTACTCCCCTCCAATTCAACAGTGTACAAAATTAGGCCGTATAGCAAAATATTACAACTAGCTATCAAAACAAGACTCCTCCTCAAGACCCTCGATATCCGCCTCTCTCTCTCTAGACCCTCTATGAGACCTAGGTATCTATATTTATACATTTCTGGATCACCAACCATTATAGTGTATTGCAAAAACCCTAACCCTAACGTCGTTAGGTCTTCCATGCATGCGTGCGTGCTACTCTTCCTTCCAGGTGTCGTTTTTCTCGTGCATGCCTTCCTTCCCAAAATAACCTTTCTTTCCGCTTTGACCTGCTTCCAACACTCATAATGCAACACATAAACAAGATAAAACATGTATCTTTTACAAACAATTGTGCAACCAACTGGTTGGGACAAACGTTCCACCCAACCATAGACTTGTTGTTCCAAATCTCAACAACAAGTCACCCCCAAGATGGGGCTAACAATCTGTTATCTCTCAAAATAAAACCGTCCTTCTAGTCGAGTTTTGTGGTGGATAGCATGGCTATCGGTAGTTGCCTCAATTCATTTTTGAGTCTTTTTAACTGCAAAACTTAGGTTTTGGTTTTTTGTCTTAGAAAATAATCTGATCCATAAAGTCTTCTTTTCAAAATTTGCATAATTCACTTTCAACAACTAATGTGTGTCCAAAAGTTGAGTGTTAGATGTGGAAAGTGGCGACTTTCAGCAGCTAAGGAGTGCTTCTCATAAGTCTGTGCGTTGTTGAAAGTGGTGAATTTCAAAATGTCCAACAATCAGTTTCGTGGGTCATGCGCTGTTGAAAGTGCATGCTTTCCGCAGCTATGGAGCGATCTTTACAAGGTCGTGCGTTGTTGAAAGTGCATGTTTTCCGCAGCTATGGAGTGGTCTTTACAAGGTTGTGCGTCGGTGAAAGTGAAAACTTTTCGCAGCTAAGGAGCAGTTCTTAAAAGGTCACGCGCTGAGGAAAGTGAAGACTTTCCGCAGCTAACGGGGGTTTTCCACAGGGTCATGCGCTGGTGAAAGCGAAGACTTCCAACAGCTAAGGATAAGTTCTCACATGGTGGCGCGCTGAGGAAAGTGAAAGCTTTCAACATCTAAGGAGCAGTTCGTGCAGGATCATGCGCTGGTGAAAGTGGTAAGTTTCTACAGCTGAGGGGCGTTTTCCACGGGCCGTTGGTTGGAGAAAGCGGGAATCACATGCGCTTATCCACGTTTCAAAATCAAATCAACTTGCGATCAGAAAGACGCCCTGGTGGAATTGGGTAATCATTTCAACTCGAGTTTCACGTCCCAGTCGGATTACATCTCGGATCCGGCTCAGAAACTCACGCTCTAAAATCATAGCATCAGGGATGGCAAGTTTGAATTTAGTGGCTCAGGTACAGAGGTTGTACTCTCGAGCTGGCAACATCAAATAAAATCTTTGGTTCCATATCAGACATTGTTCACAAAGGACCGTTCAATCCATATCAGACATTGTACTCTCGAGCTGGCAACATCAAATCAAATCTTTGGTTCCATATCAGACATTGTTTAGGGTTTTAAATTGCAAATGGAAAGAATGATACTTAAAATTGCAGGGAACTTTTCAATCCCTTCCTGAGCTCCAAATGAAGATCTGAAAACACCATTGGAAAGATTAGATTCTCTAGATGTCGATCGACTATTCATACATGAAAAACATATTTTCTATGACAGAGAAATTCGATTTTGAAAATCTGCCCGCTTTCAACAGCACAAATCGATATTTTATGACCCATTAGTTGTTGAAAGTGCCGCCTTTCCGCAGCTAAGGAGAGTTTTTCACGGGCTATGCGCTGTGGAAAGCCCGTCACGGCCAGAATGTTACGAATTATCAAGTCTAAGGCTTGATTAATGAATTATCAAGTCTAAGGCTTGATTAATGAATTATCAAGTCTATTTAATCAAACACTTTTGGAAAATGAAGAGAAGAAAAGGTGTACAAATGTCATTTACCATCTTTAAAAGAGGCAGAATTTCAGGGTTTTGGGAGCCACCTCACATAATTCGAATTTCAGAGAGCCTTGGGAGGCTAAGCTACACATCATCAGATTTCAACCATATTTTGAGGGCCAGCAGATAAAGATTTACTTTATTTGAGGATCTATTCCTATTTTTTGTTTACTATTTCTGGAAATTCAGATCCATAGTTTTAGGATCTAATAACTGAATTGTTAAGCTATAAAGCTACAGAATGAAGATGAATGAGGGGGCAATTTTGGATACAGAAATTCTCTATTGTACACAGGCTTTTGATGCTAATACTAAATCACAGGTTCCTTTCTATTTTGATGTCAGTTTTCCACATTCCTTCTATACTGTTATCTGTGTTATCAAGCCTTTAATGACTGTCATCTTATTATTTGGCTCATAACCTGATAATTATTTTCTTCATTGTTAATTAGACCCTACTTTGTACTGGTTTATTAGCAATCTGTTCTTCATCCACCTTAAAGTTATTTGTTGATTATCAATCTTAGAGAGCACTGGTTCATTTGTTTACCATCTTGACTGTCTAAATACCATGTTTGAATTGAGTTATCTTACTGATCCATCTACACAAAATACAAAAACATTTTTACTTGAAGTTACCAAGCACCTTTGGTCTACAACCACAAAGAGTTTCTTGGAGTGATAACACAATCCACAAAAGATGATGGTCTCTCACCGTCCACTCACAACTTAGAAAATCCCACAACCCACTGGTATTCTCCTACGACTATCCCGATTTTCCACCGGCTCTCTTCCTCTCGACCCGCCCAACCCAAGGAATGTACCCCTTCACTGCTCTTAGTCCATTGGGCATTCCATTAGTTTATCAGGGTCTCTTTAGCATATGTAACCAGGAATCTCACTACTGGGAAACTCAAGGGAGCTCACTCCTAAGAAAACTACCAAGAAAGACAACAACAATAAATTGTTGTTAAAGTGAAACTCACATTGGAGTTCACTCTTTAGGCTTGGAAACCTGTCTCTTCATTCTTTTGCTCCAAAGACGCTCCAGAATTCACCCTCTATAGTTGCTCTAGCTCCAATGCTCTTCTTTTATGTTCTCTACTTGTTGTTCATGCAAAAACATGATTGTCTAAAAACTATTATAACTGCTCATATGAATTCCCTCTCCTTTGGCTTGCTTGCTTGACTTTCACACTTCCCCAAGCTAATTGTACTTATCCCCCATGCTCCCAGTAACTATGGGATGTGACTTCTCACACCTACCCTCTTACATGTATTCAATGATTGGATTTGGGGACACTCAATCATAAATTAGAAGGTTCATGTACCAATAGTGATTTTAGGAAGTGGGTTGAATTAATAGACATGGGTAATTCCCCCTTGGACCCCTCTCTTAGGCACTCCTAGAAATTATCATCTCTCATGGATTAATCAACCCCCATCTCTATCCATGTCCCCCGACAATTGGCATCACATTTTATTATTAAAATTCAGAAATACAATTTGCATATACATCGCTTGGCCACATCCATACATTATATCTACATTAAGCATTAATTAAACTAGGGATTGTAGTGGGGATGTTACATGTCTCACCTCCACTTCCTTCACTCAAATCCCATGCCTTTTGTGCATTTTATCTTTTCTTACATTGTTTTGAAGGTACTCGCGTGTCACTATTTAGAAATTTACGAACTATTCATGGGTTGTTTCAAGGCAAGGAGTGAGCACAAGGAAGGATACTCTAGATCTTGTTCAAGAAGAATCAAGACCATTGACATAGGATATAGCAATGGCCCAGTTTAATTCATAAGGTTAGGGATGACCAGATTGATATATAACACATCTTGTAAGATTTTACTAAACATATCTTGAGATCTTTCCAATGCTTAACTCTTGAATGAAAAACTTCTAAATAATTAACTAACTCAATGTTAATTAATCAAATTATATATCCATATGTTTTATACCCTGTGATAATGTGACTTTCTCATGTTTCTCATAACAAACCCATGCTAGAGAAATCCATTTTTGGTGTTTCTCCTAATTTATGTCTTCTTAAAACATGGATATATAAGTCTCTATTATATGCAAAAACAAATGGTGAATATCTAATATGCATATCACTATAATTATGCAAAAACAAATGGTGAATATCTAATATGGATATCACTATAATTGAAGGATTTTTTAGGATGCTTTTTACTAAAGTTGAATAGTAGGAGTTCCATAAGAAGAGAAGCACATGTATTCTAACAATTCATTGAGTGGTATAGCTTTAATCACGTCCATAATCTTTGTTGTTTGGCTTATTTGGTCCCCTATTTTAGTTATTCTTCTACATTTTATAGTAATTAGGAGACTCTTAACTTAATCACTTGAAGATCTATTTTATTAATGGATTGATTATGTAGATACTCAGTTATAAGCATTAACAACCGTATTTACTTTCAAAGTTATTTTTACTCAAAGGGATGTCGATGTAATAAAATGACGATGTTCTAAAATGAAAAAATGAAAAATATATTACTCAGAAATGAAAACGTTGCTTTAACTTATAAATTTCTTTTAAGGCCTCCACAGTATTTGTTTCTTCCTGATCTCTTTTAGTTTACTTTAAATCTATGTTTTTTGCTCATGTCTTTGTAAATTTCCATGTCAAAGATTTGTCAACATTTCAGTTTGTGACACAATTTCTGTACTCTTTTTGACTAAGATATTTGGCCTCTTCTCGGGGAATGGATCATAGCCATTCGCAGGTTTCATCATTGAAGAAAGAACTATTTTGTAACTCTGATGATGTAAAAATTATATTATCAATATAATGAGGAATTTTTCTGCTGGAAAAAAAAACTTGAAAAAGATGCTCGAATTCAAAAAATTCATGAAAAGTAGAAATAAATAGATAAAAACTTTTCAACCCCCAAATGTCATGCAACTTTTCAAGGAAAGTATTTCAAACCACCAAGGCAAGCAACTCTTTTCACTTTTTATGAGAACATGCTAATGAAAGCAATATGGTGTTTTTCTTTAAATGCAATCACTTAAAAACTACATCAAATTGCTTAAGAGATTCCTAAATGAATCGAAATAAAATATTTTTTTTATTTTTTATGTTTTGTAATATCCAATTTATATATTTTTTTAACCAATAAAAGCATATTGAAAAACAACTAAAATTGATTCTAATATGCCTCGGATAGAGACTATAAACTACAAGTTCTAGGGAAAAACCTTTAAACTCAAATTTGAATTTTCCAAACTTGAAAATTGTTGTACTTTGTAGGTGTGTTTACAAGGACCAAACTAACAATCTATGTGTTGCTTGTGTTTTGATGGGGAGCAACTCGTCAACCCAAGAAAGTACTCGTGGGCTAGTAAACGGAAAGATGCGAGCAACTCATGACTATCATCAAAACAACAAGCAAGTAAAAACCAGAAAGGCAAAAATCCAAAAACAAGTTTGAAACTCGAAATTTCTTCTATATCTATAAAATTGAATGGAAGTACACTAATAGATGTTAGATATAAATCAAAAGGTTAAACTAATGAAACTAGGAAGAAACCAACCCAAAATACGAAGAATTCTATAAATTCTTCCCCGGTGGAATCACCAATTTTGTTTTTGGAATTATTGCCAAAGTTACAATGAAATTCCCCAATGAGGGGGTTGGACCCTCATTGACATAGCAAAGATAGATTCTTACACATACACACACATCTTATAGAGTCTCTTTGGCTAAGTTGTCGTGCTATGAGGGGCATATCTATGTCATTAAAGTCACCCACGACTTGCACCTAGCCTCATCCTCACCCAGTCAAGGGTTTTAGACCACCCAGGTCTTTGTGTTAATAAATTCTTAAATAATCTTTCCAAGACAATCCTTTATAATTGAAATGAGAAACGTGAGAAGGAAAATACATGGATAGTAGAAATCCAATTCTTAGTCTTGGTTACTAGTTAATCGATCAAATCTATAGCACAAAGTTCTATTCAATGCCTACACTACCAAATTAGAACACACCTTCCTCGTTCATTATTAAACATTTCATAAAGGCAATAAAAAGTTTGAAGCATTAACTCATTTAATATCAATTTTGTTTGGAAATTTGTGAGATATTCATGGGTTGCTTCAAGGAAAGGAGCGAACACAAGGGAGGATACTCTAGATCTTGTTCAAGAATAATCAAGACCCTTGACATATGATATAGCAATGGACCGGTTTAATTCATAAGGTTAGGGATGACCATGTTGGTTTATAACACATCTTGTAAGATTTTACCATACATGTCTTCATATCTTTCAGATGCTTAACTCTAGAATGAGAAACTTTTAAAATTAACTAACTTTATGTTAATTAATCAAATTATATATCCATATGTTTTATACCATGTGATAATGTGACTTTCTCGCATTCCTCGTAACAAACCCATGCTCAAAAAATCCACTATTGGTGTTTCTCCTAATTTATATATTCTTGAAAGATGGAGATATAAATATCTATTACATGCGAAAACAAGAGATGAATATCTAATATGCATATCTTTGTAATTGAAGGATTTTTTACGATGCTTTTCACTAAAGTTGAATAGTAGGAGTTCCATATGATGAGAAGCATATGTATTCACCAATTCATGGAGTGGTGCAGCTTTAATCACATTCATAATCTTTGTTGTTTGGCTTATTTGGTCCCCTCTTTTTAATCATTCTTCTAAATTTTATGGCAAATGGGAGACTCTTAACTTAACTACTTGAAGATTTATTTTATTAATAGATTGATTATATAGATATCGAGTTACAAGCTTCAACAAC